>CM019162.1:15428661-15496458 GCA_009733165.1 Naja naja
AGTTGTCACAGCTGCAGCCCATGAAGAGGATCAAGGCCCATTCCTCCCCAATAGACACATCCTCTCCCTTATCCTCTCCTCCCCATGCCCTAGGATGGATAGGGGATGGGCCTGAGTCCTCCTCTGACTGCTCAGCTGGCTTCTGCCCTTCCCCAGCCTCCTCCACAACCTCCAGAGCCACACTTCCACTCCCTGTTGGCTGTCCCTCCCTCAGAGTCAGTCTCAGGGGCACGACAGAGGGAGTGCTGAAAGAACTGAGGAAGCTTTGGATGAGAAATGTCTTCAAGGAAAAAACAAAATCTAGTTGCCTTTTGAAAATAACCCGGATGACCGAGAATTTCCATAGACAATAATCCCACTTCTGTCCACTTCTGATTACATGGAGCTTCTGGTTATTTATTTATTTATTTATTTATTAGACTTATATGCCGCCCCATCTCCGAAGACTCGGGGCGGCTCACAATCAAAACATATAGTACAATAGTTATTTAAAAGAATTAAATAATTTAAGCCCGATAAGACCAAATTAAGGTGAATTAAAATTATCCCATGGCCCAGGTGAGGTAATCACAGCCCGATTTGGTCAAACAACCAGGTCTTTAAGTTGCGGCAGAAGGTGCGGAGGTCAGGGGCCAGACGGAGGTCCAGAGGCAGTGCATTCCATAGGTCAGGGACCGCTACAGAATAGGCTCGTCGCCGGGGGACCGTCAGCCGACATTGACTTGTCGACGGGACCCCGAGGAGTCCTTGCCTATGTGTCCGCACGGACGGTGGCGCTTCGACATCGGCAGGAGCCGCTCCTTAAATATTGTGGACCCATGTTGTGTAGGACTTTGAATGTTAAAGTCAGAACCTTGAATCTCACCCGGAGCGCAACCGGCAACCAATGTAGGTTACATACTCTTTGCATGCATTTATTTTTTTATTGCTTTTGAATTCATTAAAAAAAAGGGGGGGAGAGCAACTCGGAAAAATAATAGTGATGGTGATGCATACATTGTCAAAGAGAAGAAAAATAAAATAAAATAAAATAAAAGTGCTTTAATAAACAAGCAAAAAAATTACAAAAAGTATGCGATTTTAATATATTATAAAATCACACAATTTTCAGAGGGTAATATTATTCTGAATTGCATACCTAGTACATGGAATGGTACAATTGAAACCAGGAATATATGTTATTCATGGATTCTGCCATGACCCAGAATTATAATTTGGCTGAGTGGTGAACAACAACAAAAAAAATATTTGTGAATATTCTTTTTCAGAGAACTACATTATCAACAGGAAAAAGTGGAACTTTTAAAAATGATGTTGGAAAGTTTTTTTCCCCTTCTCTTCTCTTCCCTCTCTTTTTCTCTTTCTCTTTCTTTCTCTTTCTCTCTTTGCCTTCTTATTAAACTTTAGATACAAACAGCTGAATGAAGCAACCTGAACAGAATAGCAAACGAATACATGCCTAGGGCAGCAAATGTGTTTTAATTTTTTTTTCCCCTGACTTCTGTCTCTTTCTCTCTGGCGTCTTTTTCTAATGGATTATGTATCAAAAGCCTCTCCTTATTCTAAATTCGGAGCATTCCACAAATGAGCAGAATCAAAAAGTTTTTGTGCATCTGCTTTCTCAGCCCTGCTGTTACCCTTTAGCACTGCCCCCATTACTTAGGGCTTATAGACTTTTATCTGTCTAGCAGCTGGCACCAAAACATCACAATCAACCCACTTATTCCAGGGAGTGTCCAGCACTGCAGCTGCTCAGAAGGTTGGCCTTACCTAAGAGATTTGCCTGACTCAACGGGAATTCATAAATAAGTTTTCCACCTCCAATGTTGATGTTTGTTCTTGTTGAATAGCAAACTCTGCATTTTTAATGACTGAATGTATATCTGCTTCGGACCTTTGTTTCCAATTATGACCAAGCATTTAGATTTAAAAACAAAATTAGCGATGAATGTACACTAACAGGTCTTTGAATAATTTGTCTGGGCATGTCAAATCCTTCATTTTCAGTTCTTGAAATCCTAGGCAATAAGAGCCGTGGTGGCACAGTGCTTTGAATGCAATACTTCAGGCTAACTCACTGCTCACTCCAGGAGTTTGATTCTCACTAGCTCAAGGTTAGCTCAGCCTTCCACCCTTCCAAGGTTGGTAAAATGAGGGCCCAGATTGTTGGGGGCTATATGCTGACTCTGTAAATCACTTAAAGTGGATTATGAAGTAGTATATAAGACTAAGTGCTATTTATCAGGAGTACCTTCACAACCATTATGACCAGATTCATTGGCTCAATGACTGGTCTTTTCTGGACTTTGGTGAAAAACTTGATTTAAATCCATCTGCACAATTGTTCCAGTTAGACAATGCTGGTTCAATGAATGCTGGGATAATTTATGGTTTAACTTAATTTAAGCCACTAGATAAGTGTGGTTGCATTTTGAAAAATGGCTTCCCTGATTCCTGGGTTAAATCACAGAAGCCATCAAATTCTGTTCATCCAAAAAGGTAGGAGAAGAAGCAAATGGGGAAAGGATTTTTGAAGCTTTGGCCACCAGGAAGGGATTTTCCCCACTGTGCAGAATGTAGAAGCTAATCAACTGAGACCTTTCAATTACACTTCAGTCACATCTCTTACTCTGGAGATGAGTTAGCCAGTTTGAAGTCCTTGTACTCTCCATTGCTTATCTGACCAATCCATTAGAACAAAGCAAAGCTGGACTAGAAGACCTCCAAGGTCCCTTCCAACTCTCTTATTCTGTTAAAACTAGAATTCTGTTCTCCCTTGAGGTCAAACAATACTTCTAGACAGTTGTCAAACCAGATGGAAAGAAGCAATCCAACTGTAGCTGAACACATGACCCCATCCAACTGTGCCACCTTAAATCTCCTCTTCCCTGCATCATGGATTGTCTAGATGTTAGATCTTTTTTCCATTTCTCCTGGGGGTGTGTGAACCCATCATTTCTGCTGAAATATCTTGAACTAGCTTGAGCCTTTGAAATGTGAAAACACATCCAAACTTTAAGTAGGGTGTCTGTACTATGGTAAGCAAGCTGTGTGGATCAGCCTTAGGGCATTCAGAACGGGTAAAATGCAAACCCTTATTAATAAAACTCTTCAGTCTTATCTGATTTATGAACGAGATCCACAAAATGCAGCCCAAACTTATGCTACATAAATAGGATATGTTGTTTTCTCCCACCAAGCCATTGTTCATTAAAAAAACAGTAGCCATCAAGGAGTAAAAATAAAAACAAAGCATAAACATCACTCCTCAGATGCCTAAAATCACTTGATTCATGAAGTTGCTAGACAATCACTCATCTCCCCTCTGTAGCATTTTTAATAAGTTCTTTGCTCATAAAACTGTCAGTCACACAAGACCACGGAGATGAACTTTGTGCAAGAATGTGGCTTTTCATTTGGAAACCCTTCAACACTTCCAAGATAATCTGTGCAAATAGGAGGCATGTGATGAGTAATAAACCTGAAGGACAAAATCAATTATTATGGTAGGTTCGTGTGCTTCTTGGCCCTGATTTAGAAGAAGCTTTAAGTTAATTAATACCTATCTTTAATAGCTGCCTTCCATGGTTGAAGGACTTCCTCTCAAGAGGAAGGCACATGAGCAGAACTAAACATGGGTGGTGCTGGAACTCCCCATCTTTTCTTCCAATGGGGTCTCTTAAACCCCATCCATTCTGCATTACTGCAATTGCACAGTGCTCCAGAGGGTTAACATCATTGCCCAGAGGATCATTAGTTGAAGAGCTTTATAGCTCCCGCTGCCTTAAGAAAGTTCAAAACATTCTCAGAGATCCCTCTCATCCTGGGCACCCTTCTTTTTAACTATTACCATCTGCCAGACAGTACAGGACAATAAAAACAAGGACAAATAGGCTGAAAAACAGCTTCTATCCCAGAGCAGTAACTATATTGAATTCTACTGCACTACTGCACTGTCACTACTGCATAGTGCAACATTAATGCAATATCAGGGGTTTTCAATTTAGTTGTACAGAATGTGAAGAATGTGTGTTTTATTTTTTATGTATAATGTACACTGAAGATGGAATTTAATTTCATTGTACAAGGTGTAATGACAATAAAGTAAACTATCATTCCTACACATAATGCTCAATCATTTGATTGCTCTCTTTTCTTCACCATATCTATCTACATATTCATTTTATTTTCATCTCCTTCCCTTTCCCTTGGCCTTTTCTCCCCTTATCTCTTCCAAGTCCCATTTCTTCTTCACTTTGCTCTCTGCATTGCAATCATGTTTGGGGGGAAAAATCAAGGTTCTCTCTGGCATCTGTGGCAACTTTCTCCAGTTCAGTGAGAAGAAAACTAACATGAGCAAAGTCCGGACTACTTCATGAGTGGAAGAAGAGTCAGCCTTGTATTCCTAACCCTCTCAGCCAGATTATGCAAGCTTTCCATCCTCCTTTGAACTCTCACAACCCTGACTAACGCCTCAACCAAGAGCACAGAAACAAAACTTTGTTCCACCTCACCTACTGTCAGAGTGCACAAGCACCAATCATAAATCAAACAAGGGCAGCCAACAACAGCAGTGTGATCCAGATGGAAAATTTCCATTTTTTAAAATGTTTCATGAGGTTTTGCACAGTGGTAGGATTCAAAATTTTTTACTACTGGTTCTGTGGGTGTGGCTTGGTGGGGAAGGATACTGTAAAATCTCCAGTCAGAGGGGGTCCTTGCCGGTTCTCCAAACTACTCAAAATTTCCGCTACAGGTTCTCCAGAACTGATCAGAACCTGCTGAATACCACCTCTGGTTTTGCATCATCTTCTCCCTGTTGTGCTCCTTCATTCTCCTTTTTTTCATGATTTCAAATCCCATTGGCTGATTTTCCATGTTGATTGCTGGGTGGAAAGAGCTTTCTGCTTGGGACTTTCATTCAAGCGTTCCATAGCTGTTCTATGTTCAGATTTTGGATTTTTCTTTTATTCCAGAATAGACACCCTTCCTTCTCCCCAAATCTAATGTTCAAGGTTGCAACTACTATTCTCATGGATTCCATAGCTCCGTAAAGTGATTGCTGAGGTCTTTCAGATATCTATGTGCTCCTTAACTATTTAGCAAAATTGAGAGATGGTCTTGATAATATTCTGCTGTCTGATTTTGATATCTAAGTTCACTGCCTGCTCTCTTACACTAAATCTACTATTCTAGTATATAGTACTGCTATCTTTCTATCTTAGAAAGAGCCGTGGTAGCACAGTGGTTAGAATGCAGTACTGCAGGCTACTTCTTCTGGCTGCCTGCTATTGGGCATTTCAAATCTCAGTAGGCTCAAGGTTGACTTGGCCTTCCATCCTTCCGAGGTCAATAAAATGAGGACCCAGATTGTTGGGGGCAATAGGCTGACTTTGTAAACCACTCAGAGAGGGCTGTAAAGCACTGTGAAGTGGTATATAAGTCTAAATGCTATTGCTATTGTTATCTTGTATTGCAGCTGGTTAAGTTAGTAGCTGAGAGGTATATCCCAACCACACTGAAGGATTTGCCATCAGGAGCTCTGAAGTCATTGGAATGGTTAAGTTATAAAAACTTTAGAATAGAATAGAATAGAATAATTCTTTATTATATCTATTGATAATTCTTTATTATCCTCACCTTTTGGACCACTTGGCACCAATGTTTTCCCACCAGCACCTGAAGATACCAGTTATCTGCAAGGCAGGCATCATACGCCTCTCAGTAAATTTTGGATTTATCCATTGAGTTTTCACTGTATTTTATAAACATTTGTTAATCAGCAGTCTGCTGTGAATTATAGTGCAATAAAAGAAGATGGTACCCCTCATTTTGTCCTTCAGCTTAATGCTCCAGCTGACAGTACTGGCAATGTGACACAAATATGAAATTCATGACTGCTCCTGGAAGTGATTTTTTTTAAAAAAAAAATCCTTCCTGATATCTAGCCAAATTTGAATTTTACTGTACACCCAATTCATCCCCAACAGTTCATTTGCCTTCTTCCTTTACAATTCAGTTCAGACTTTCTGTCAGGGTTCTGACGGATGCCCTAATTAATTAATGAGCCTTGAGCCAAGTTTTTAAAAAATCCAATTATATATTAGGAGCAACATGTTGGCACTTTTCCCAAGTGAAGTTTGCTCTGGCCTATGTAATTTATTGCCCAGCCATGACCCTGTTTCTCCCCTCCTCCCAGGATGTATCATAAATCACATTCTCCAACAAAGCACTTTCATGGGCTGTAGAAACACACCTCTCCGGCTGGCTCTGGTAACCTGAGGCACAATCTGTAGAAAGGTATGCGAGGAATATGCTTCTGGTCATAGCAACCGAACTGCTCCATCGGATCTCCCCTCCCTCCTCCTTATGACAACTTGAGAGCAAGCCAGGAATGCTTTATGAGTTGACCCTCTCTTTTTACTTAAAAAAATAATGGAGTGATAACTTGCAGGAAGGCTGAAAGAGAGATGGGATTATGTTTTGAAAGAGTACACCGAGGAAGATTAGATATTAAGAAGTATAATGGAACGAGCAGGGCAATGGAGGGACAGAGAAATGTTCGGGAGGTAGTACAAGGCAAGAACCCAACTCCTGGGAAAACAGGTTGCTCATAAGCTCTGCCAAGTAGCAGCACTGCAAAGAAAACACCAGTTTTGATCCAATTTCAATTAATTCAGGGGCAAACAAAAATATCTCTGCTCATCCAAAGGTGGTATTCAGCAGGTTCTCACCAGTTCTGGAAAAGTGGTAGTGGAAATTTTGAGTAGTTCAGAGAACCAACAAATACCACCTCTGGCTGGCTCCGCCCCATCTATTCTCTGCCTCCCAAGTCTCAGCTGATCATCTGGGTCTTTTTTGGTTGCCCTGCACAGGAGAACGGAGCTGGAAAGAAGGTTAGTGGGGTGGGGAGGGAATGGGGATTTTGCAGTATCCTTCTCCTGGAGTGGGGTGGGAATGGAGATTTTACAGTATCCTTCCCCTGCCATGCCCATCAAGCCATGCACACCAAGCCATGCCATGCCCAGCAAGCCACGGCCACAGAACCAGTAGTAAAAAAAAATTTGAATCCAATCTCTCAAACCAAGCTGAGATTTGAATAAATGCAAAGCCTTCTTTGAAGGTACTTCGAATGCTTACCTATGTGCTTGTTTCTCTTCTACTCTCATCTTTGGATTGGTGGCTCAGTCGACATATCTGATGCCACCGATGGTTATTTCTTATGTTTTTTCCACCCATGTTAGCTTCTGTTTCTCTCGTCCCTGCGTGAAGGAGCTGGGTAATTGTGGAGAAGTTTGGAGTCTGCAGATCTGGATATTATACTTTCAATGCTCATCTTGGGCATATGTATACATTGCAGTAAGGGCACCTGAGCCTATTCTGCTCGCCTATCCTCTCACACACAAACACATTTGGCAAGTTGTACTACTGGCAGTTTGCAAGCTAAAAGAGATGTTTGTTTTCCATAGAATAATGCAACAGAAGCAAAATGAGAGAAAATGAGTTCATTTCACTAAGTGCTACAAAGAAAACGAGCTCTTTCTTGGCAAAGTGAGCCCCTAAAGCTAAACATTCATTTGCTGGGAAGCAGAAAGGGAGAGACTCTAATCTTCATGCAACTAGCTTGGGAAAGCATCCATTTGATAACCACTTTGTCATCTACTGCTAATTTACCAATCTGGACAATGTGGAACAACTTTAAGTAAATAACACCAGAATCTGCCCATGAGAAGAGTCCCCTCGCACATACGTGCTAGTCATTTCCAGCTCTAGGGGGCAGTGCTCATCTCTGTTACAAAGCTGAAGAGCCATTGCTGTCCAAAGACGTCTCTGTGGTCATGTGGCCAGCATGACTAAACACCGAAGGCACACAGCACGCTGTTGCCTTCCCACCAAAGTGGTCCCTATTTTTCTACTCGCATTTTTACATGCTTTTGAAGTGCTAGGTTGGCAGAACCTGGGACATGTAATGGGAGCTCACTCTGTTACGTGGCACTAGGGATTTGAGTTGCCGACCTTTCTGATCAACAAGCTCAGTGTCTTAGCCTCTGAGCCACTGCGGCCACTAATGAGAACATTACCCCATCCATTTGTCCATCCATCCTTCCATCCAGGACATTGTGATGCTTTGGGAACATCAAACTGCTGCCATTGTAGATACTTGAGTCAATGCCACTGTAAAACAAAAGAAAGCAAAGGGCAATCTTGTTGCCTGCACACACACATGCATACAGCTGAGTGTATATCAGTAATGCCAGGTGACACTGGCAGAAAACCTAAGGCAGAAGCAGGTTGGGAATAAAAAGCAAAACCCAAGAAAGGAAAGGAACAAGGTTATTAGATTTTTAAAAATAAAATGGGCTCCATGCACCATTGAGTGATATGAACATGGACATATTGACTTGATCATTATGTTGGTTTTTGTCACTCAAACCCAGAGGCAACTGTTGTCTCTTTTGTTTGCTGCAATTTCTTATTCAGGAAGAGTTTGTTCACCTTTCACTTGTGAAACTAGTCCTAAAAGATATTACATCCTGTAGAATTGCAACATAGAAAACAAAGACTCAAAACCCATCAACCAGCTGCCCATTTACAGTCTAAACCTAGGATTATTGTTTTAACTTTTGTTTCCTTCTTAACTTCCCTTTTTTTACATCTATCTATAGCTGTTCTGCTCCTTTGGAATAATATTTCTGCAGTCTTTCAAATGGACTTATCCCTGAGGGCATTCAGAAAGTCTATGAAGATTTAGTTATTCCAACAGACTCTGGGGAATTGAAGTGGCTTTGATTGGGGTTTAGCTGCTGGTGGTATATTTTTAGTTGTTATAGGTGTCAGTTAATGAATTTATATGGTGTAGTTTCACTCTAACCTGCATTACAGATGGGGATTTTTGTGCAACTCACATCTATTTTGTGATTGGAGTAGCCCTGTAAAAATACACCCATACATTTGTTTCATTTTGTTTTATGGTGTTTCTCTGCCACTCCAACTGACATAGACTCAAGCCAGTGTTGAGATAGATGGACTCTATCCAGCAGGTTTTTCCATTTAGGTTCCCCCAGATGCATTAGCCAGGTTGGTTGGAAATTCTGGTTCTTCTAAATTATAGTAATAAATCATGTCTAAGATAGTACATTTTGGAAGACTCTTAATTATGACTTAATCCAGAAGAAGCTATTGAAGCTGTTGAGTGGATCAAGGAAATAGTTCACATTTTTATGTACTTGTGATGGACTGTACAAGTCTGAATTCCCAGGAGGGAAGGATGCTGGGTATGTCTAGTCTAACAAAGAGAATGACTAGGGATAACATGATAGTAGTCAAATATTTGGGGCACTGTCATAATAGTTTTCATGGTACATGCTTGATAAAGTTGATGAAGTGTTTCAGTTTGTCAAGATTCTGCCTATAAGTGTGGAACAATGTGCTTGGAAGAGTCACTATGTGTCATGGTATTTGGGCTTGACAGAACTAGAGCTGCCTATTTGATAACTTGCAATCTTTGTAAAACCAGGGTCTAGAACACAGGTGTCAAACTCGCTGCATCACATTGATGTCATGTGACATATTGCTATAGTTTTTTTGCCTTCATGGAGCTGAGGTGGGCACAGCCTGCATGTGACGCATCTGGCCCACAGGCCACCAGTTTGATACCCCTGGTCTAGAATAAGTGAACAAATAACAGAATACACCATTCACTTGGTTCTTGCTACATAGATTGATAACTGATAGACATATTTTCCAATATATTCAAGGTAGTGTGTGAGATAATGTGAGTCATTTTGGAGCTGATTTTTAAAACATTTTTTAAGAGCCAAGTTAAAAAAAGTTAAAGGAAAAACAATACATGGGTTATAAAAGTAGAACAAAAAAACCTTTAAAAGGAAACAAACACAGACATAACATATATTTACAAATATGCCTATATTGAAAAACTGAAGCCATTACAGTCCTCAGTGGTTCATATACATTCATCAAGTCTGCACATCACTAAGCAGTTGGAGCCATATGCTCGTGTTTCAATGCCAAACAATAAGTCTTTTGATTATGCATTCATTTTCTCTGCCCAAAAGTCAACTCCCAAGGGATTGAGATAAATGTCAAGGTTGAGTTAATACATGTAATTGCTTAATAAAGCTGTGATAGAATAGTCACATAAAAGAAAGTTCTTATTTATGTTATTTGGTGTGGTAAACAAGTACTGTAAATAATAACTGACTCCATTGTAGATGATTTATAAATAACTGCTATTGTACACATCCATTGAAAATTCTATCGGATGTGAGCAGCACACATATGATTAAACTTAACAAGAAATAAACTATTTTAGATATAAAGATTTCCTTGTCAGTCGTGTCTGTCTTTAAGGCACAATACTCATCTCCGTTCCTCAGCTGAGGGAGGCAGCATTGTCCGAAGACAATTTCTGTGGTCATGTGGCCAGCATAGCCAAAGGCGCATGGAAGGCTGTTATTTTCCCACCAAAGTGGTACCTATTAATCTACTCACATTTTCATGCTTTTGAACTGCTAAGTAGGAAGGAGCTGCAGCAAGAACAGGAGCTTACTCTGTTGCATAGAGTTCGGGTCTCAAACCTAGGCTGTCAGCTCTCCAAACTCAGCAACTTTAACTGCTGAGCAATCCTGCCCACCCCTTACTTTAAATATACTAATCCATTCAAAAGAAGTGGGAGAAATACTGTTCCATATTTAGAACAGTCAAGGGTTCAATCAGTAAGACTGCTTCAGTAAATCTCTGCTAATCTAAGCATCAAGTGAAGAACCCACTTAAAAAAAAATATCCCAAGAATAAACATATCACACTGAGTGATTCATGCAAGCAACATGGAAGAAAGAATCAGTTGATCTTAATAAGCTAATTGAAAAACAACCAAAGAAACAGGAGTTAAATGCTCCTGAGATTAAAAAGCTGCTTTAGTATGGTGACTGTCAAAATTCCCCTTCCCCAAAGAGTGTTTGTTTCAAATTAAAATTATTTACTGTAAATATGACACTGTTTATAGAAGCTACAATGTTTACGATTTATTTGTTGAAATCAACACATTATTGAGTGCAGGAGGATATATTTACTCAACTGAAAAGAGACAATTGAATTCAAACTCAAACTATTTAGAGAGAAAAGAAGTGATTGAATGTGACAGGTATCTGGCAATTCTTTCAGGTTAGTCTTTCCCTTGGAAAATTTCCACATTTGCTTTTTTTTTTTTTACTGTTTTCGCTCCTTTTTCTTTCAAATTTTATTTTATCTAAGAGACAAAAGAACTCAGAGCACTTTTGCTTTATCTGATTTAGAAGCATGGAAGCAGAGATCCAACAAGCAATGTTCCTTCACCACTTGATTTAAACAGTGTTTTATTCCCTTCCTCTAATCTCTGGCACAGATTGATTTATTTTTCCCCCCTTCAAACCATTTATAAGGAGCATCAAGGAACTATCAGGTTGTATGGAAGAACACAAAGTAAAAATAGTCATATTCCTCTTTATTCAGCATACAAAATTGCTTCTAAATTCATTTCATCCTTGTAACCACCCCTTGAAGTAGATTAAGCTGAAGTAAAAGAAACAAGAAAAGGACTTGGACCAAGGCTTATTCCATAAGATATTAAATAAAATAGAAATGCAATGGTTAGTGTAACAGCACTCGCCACTCACATTGAATGTTTAGCAAATGAAATTAGTTGTTTCTTATTTACTTGTTGTACTTATTTGCTCTTTAACCCCTAAAATGCAACAGATACCTGGCATTCTATGTCTTCAGTATAAAGTTGCGGAAAAGGGAGAAACTTTTCTTGCAGAATAGAATAGAATAGAATAGAATAGAATAGAATAAGAAAACAGAGTTTTCTTATTTCAGACAAATGGCTGCTCAATCTCTTCTTAAAAACCTCCAGTATTGGAGCATCCACAACTTCTAGAGACAAGTTTTCCACTGATTAATTGTTTTAACTGTCAGGAAATTTCTTCTTAGTTCTAGGTTGTTCTCTCCTTCATTAGTTTCCATCCATTGCTTCTTGTCCTCCCCTCAGGTGCTTTTCTATAAGTCATACTCATTAGAGCTATAAAATACTTAAGAGAAGTCCACAATTCAGACACAATACCTTGATTAGCTTAGCTGTAGTTTTACAAGAGTTTTGAAAATAGATATGCATTTTTAAAAATTTGCCCAGCCCTGCACTCAAACTTTTGAGTATTCAAACCTTCTCCAATTTTTTAAGAAAAAAGGAAGAGACAAATGGAAACAATTTGTGAAAGTCAGAGTAATAACTTATGTGATCCAGCAGTTCCGTACTTTAGAAAACTGTCTGCAGAACACAAGTCAACTTGAAGCACATCATAATAATGAATATAAATATCCTAGTTTTTTTTACTCCAGCAAGACTCTAAACATGGATACTAGCTTCTTTCGCAAGCTTGTGAGTTTTAGCTGCCTTATCTGTATAATATCTGTAGAGATATTATCCTGGGATTGTTATATATGAGAAAAAGTGAGTGGAGTGAAAATTGGCTGAAGTGAAAATATTTCTGTGCATATATCATGCCCTTCAGCTGAGGACATGGATTGCAACAGAAATGAATGGAGGAGTAAGTTAATTTTACTTCACTCACGGACTATATAAAGAGTGCTGAGAAGAACAACAGAGATGATAAAGGTCTGGAGGCTAAACCATATGATGGAAGGGACTAGGTATGTCTAGTTTAATGACGAAAAGGACTACGGGTGATATGATAGTAGTCTTCCAGTACTTGAGAGGTGGGTCAACATATTATCTGAAAAACCTGAAAGCAGGAGAAGAAGCAATGGATGGGAATTAATCCTAAGGACTTAAGCATAGTCATTAATCATAAGGACTTAAGCATAAGGACTTAAGCACATAAAATCATATGTTACTTACCAGTTAATGAATATTTCAGCTTTAACCACAACAACACAAGAGCGCACAACAGATATAAACTTATTGTAAACCACTCCAAACTGGAGTGCAGGAAGAACGATTTCAGCAACAGAGTGGTCAATGTCTGGAACTCACTACCTGATTCTGTTGTCACCTGCTCAAACCCCCACTCCTTTACCCTCCAACTAACCTCTATTGACCTCACCCCATTCCTAAGAGGTCTGTAAGGGCGTGCATAAGCGTAAAATTGTGCCTATCGTCCCTGTCCTATTGTCCCCAATTATTAGTTCCTATTTCTTGTATTTAAACTTATATTTATTCTTGTTTCTGTTATATTGTAAGATTTTGACAAATCAAATAAATAAATAAATAAATAATAATCAAGGAGAGAACCAACCTAGAACTAAGATGTTTCCTCACAGTGGGAATAATTAGTTGTTAAAATGGCTTACCGCTGAAAGTTGTGGGTGCTGCTCCATCCCTGGAGGTTTTCAAAAAGAGACTGGACAACATTTATCCAGATTGATATAGTATCTCCTGCTTAAGCAAGGGGTTGAATTAGAAGACTTCCCAAGCCAGAGGTGGTCTTCAGCAGATTCTGACCAGTTCTGAAGAACCGGTAGCAGAAACTTTGAGTAGTTTGGAGAACCGGCAAATCCCACCTCTGACTGGCCCCGCCAACCCCATCTATTCTCTGCCTCCTGAGTCCCAGCTGATTGGCTGGGTCTTCTTTGGTTGCCTTGCCACAGGAGAATGGAGCTGGAAAGCAGGTTAGTGGGGTGGGGAGGGAATGGGGATTTTGCAGTAACCTTCCCCTGCCAACACCCACCAAATCATGCCTACAGAACTGGTAGTAAAAAAACTTGAATCCCACCACTGTCCCAAAACTATTATTCTATGTTTTATATATATATAAACCAACAGCAGCATGTGAGCCAAACAGATATCAATATGAATCTGGTATTATAAGCTAATTTTTAGTTTATACCATTATGGAGCTTTTGGATTAATTCCTTCTGTTAAGTGACATGCATTTGAAAGAAATTAGCAACTTTCAACACGTTCTCCCACCTCATATTGGTAAGAGAAAAAGTAACATGAAATATGTCAGGCCAACATTACATTGTGTTATCCTTATAATATTTGCAAGATTCATTTTAAAATGAAAGAGTTAATGTTTACTTATTCAGTATAATTATATTAGCATTTCTCTTATCAGCTTGTGTGACCTAACCATTCTATAACTTTTAGAACACAGAATAGTCTTGCACCCTCCCACCATTCTTTGAGATTATTAACAGAAGATTTTATAGTGCCATCCCCCATCTCTCTTCCTCCCCCCCCCCAAAAAAAATCAGGGATGTGTTGCAAACTTACTAGCAGGAGCATCTTCCATTCAGTGGTAATGCTTGTGTTTGGAATCATTATTCTAGAGATGTTGGAAGTTGAAGAATTTTTTTAATTGTACCAGTCTATTTCCACTGCTTTCCTTTTACTAGAAAAGCAAATTTTACAGCGTTACCTCTTTAAATGCATTTTATGGTGTTTTAAATATTTTATTGTACGCTGTCCTGAAACATATTTGAGTATCAATCTACATGATCAATAAATAAGATAAATGAGCCTCTGGCATCCAGCCTTGACTTGTATAGAACTTAAGTATTTTTTGTTCACTCCCAATCAGTTTAAGATAGCTTGCTTCCATTTTTCTCTTTAAAAAAACAAAACGCACACCCACATCCATTGCAAGTGAACCTGAGGAGATTAAGTTTTCATCCTGCAGAATTAGTGTATTAGTGTAGATTCAGACCTTCTTTTCTGGATTTATGAGAATGCCTGTGTAAAATACGGTGATGTCAAAATGCTGCTTAAATCAAAATTGAGTAATAAATGGGGATCGGATGTATGGTAATTAGAGCGGTGGTGTACATAAATTACTGAACTATTGCTATATGCTTTTTTAGGGTGTTTATTTTAATGCAGTCTTTAAAATTAAACTTTATATCTAGAAGGCAACTTGTTTTCTTTCTAAATCAATATTTCCTGGACTGACATGATCCAGTCTTGATTTTGACAGGATAGATTCCAGTATTTTGCTTAAACTGATGGAATTTTGATGTGCTTTCTTCTTCAGGCTGGGCCACTTTACATATGTGTTTAGAAGTTCATTTATGTATCTAAATTACTATACTGCATTCATGTGAGCTCTATTGGACAGCTGGTAATCTGTTGACCTCAGATTTTTGTTTTCAACATTCCTGAGCCCATGCCAGCCTTGCTAATGGCAAGTGATTGTTGCTTAGCTGATCAGTCTGAAGGGCTTATCCCGTTACAAGCCTTCCAGATCTCTCCGACCTAATGCTAATTCCTAGCATTATGGACATGATGGCTTAAGCCGAAAAGATCTGTAGTTCAAAAGCTGAGAAGGCTGAAACTTTGTTGTGGCCTACTTCTTTGCAAGAACATTGGATATTAATTGATAAAAGGTTGTCGACAGATTTGTGAAGTCAGAGTAAAAGCGATGGGTAGAGGCATGGGCTGACCTGACACAACACGCTGAACCAGATCAGTTAAAGACTCAATTAAGTTTGTGTATATCTACAGAATGGGGAGCACAATGGCTCAGTGGTTAAAGATAGCACTTAGCAATAGCACTTAGACTTACATCCTGCTTTACAGTGCTTTACAGCCCTCTCTAACCAGTTTACAGATTCAGCCTCTTGCCCCCACAATCTGGGTCCTCGTTTTACTCCCCTCAGAAGGATGGAAGGTATTTTACAAATCTTTTAAAATAAATGAATAAACAATGAGTGATTGATATATTCCAAAATTAGATGGTTGATTTTTCTCCCCAAGGTTCCAAGTAGGTATGATTGCATGCATTAATTTTCAGAAGGTGGAATGCTTCTATAGAACAAATGAATGGACAACATAAGAGGGGGGGAGGGGGTCATATTTTAGGATAGGAACATTAGTTAGAAAATTTTGATTTATTTTCTTTTTCCATTTGATTTTTAGGTTTACTTGGTTTGTTTTTGTGATTACGTGGTTGGAAAAAGATGAATGGGTATGATCTTTAGAGATTTGGGAGGAGGCTAGAGGAAGTAGGTAGAGTTGGGATGGATCATAGATTGACGTAAGCTGACAATGAAGTGGAGACACTATGATTGGAAATGGTGGAGCTACTGGCTGCTAGAAACTGCTGGGTTTCTTGGACAACATGATCTGGACTGTTACTTCTTGGAAAGTGGGTTACTTACCTTGAGGATTGCCTTGATTCTACCAGTGTAGCAATAGCAATAGCGCTTAGACTTATATACCACTTCACAGTGCTTTTACAGCTGTAAGAGGTTTACAGAGTCAACATATTGCCCCTAACAATTTGGGTTCTCATTTTATCCACCTCAGAAGGATGGAAGGCTGAGTCAACCTTGAGCCTGGTGAGATTCGAACTGCCCAATTGCAGGTAGCCAGCAGTCAGCAGAAGTAGCCTGCCACCATGGCTCATGCTGAGCTTGTCAGCTGGAAAGCTGACCATCTGGGTTTGAGACCCAAGTGCCATGTGATGGGGTAATCTCCCATCCTTGCCCCAGCTCCTGCCCACCTAAAGCATGCTAATGTGAGTAGATAAATAGGTACCACTTTGGTGGGAAAGTAACAGAATTCTGTGCAGCTTGATGTATTGTCTTCCTGGCCCCATGAAATGTCTTTGGACAATGCTGGCTCCCTCCGCTAAGAAACAAGAGATAAACATCTAAAACAGGAGTGTCAAACTGAAGGCCCATAGGCCGGATCCAGCCTGTGGCGCTGCCCTGAAAACAGCAAAGGACTGCCCCATGGTTCCTCTGCCAATGAAAACAGAGCTTGGGAGAGCGGAACGTAGCCCTCCTGATCTCTGTTTTCTCTGGGAGAGAGCTGCAAGAGGCCATCACAAATGAAAATGGAACTCAGGAAGGCCGTGCCCCCCCTGCCCCCCCATCCAAGGTCAAACACAACTCTAATGCAGCCCTCAATGAAATTGAGTTTGACACCCCTGACCTAGAGTCGGAAACGGCTATACAGGTGAAATCTTTCTTTTTTATATCTACAGAACAGAATCCTAAGAGGACCAGAATCCTTTTCAGGTGACCATGGGGTACCAGACTGATTTAATTTCCTTTGCATGAAGATCATGAATTTGCAAAACTTTACTCTCTCGTTCATTTTTCATTTTTTTTAAGAAGAAGTTTCTTGTAGGTTTTCCAAAGGAAGACGCCTGCAGTGAAATGTTATTATTTCACAATGAAGAATGAGCAGAGATGATTATCCTAATAACATTTCTTGAAGCAGGGGAAAAATATGGTTTATTTATATAACATATTAGCATTTCTGCTATATGCAAAACAAGTAAATAAATGTTAAACTAATATATTACTGAAAAAGTCAATATTGATTACTTTGAAATTGATGTGCCAAGTACTGGGCTGTAAAAAATATGCTTAAAGTCCAGTGAGGAAGAAAAATCTTACATTCAGAGTATAAAATAAATTGCCAAGCTATAATTTAATCATTTAATCCATTGCAATAATATTTTTTGCTGTAATTTATTGTGCTACTACAGAAGCTTTTTTAATACTAAAAAATAGCACATTACCGATTCGGTGATGATGGCTATTGTAAGGATGACTTTACAAGAATATCATTCGGGCTATTTGTCTTTTTAACTAATAGTTCTTTATTATAATACATGAATCATTCAAAGGAATTTTTTTTTACTATTTTATTCTTCAGTGTTGGACATGAAAAGTGAAGGGGGTGAGGGGAGAAGCATATCTGGTCTTGCAAAAACTTACTTTATTGGATTACCCCACCACTGATGAGATCTTAGATAAGGAGGACAACATTTAAACCTATTGCAGGATCCTTGGTGCTGTTGTGGTTAGCCAGCAGCAGGTGTGGACGGCTGAGGAGAGCGAGGACTCAGATGAGGGGCCAGGACCATTAGGGAGTGGATTGCTGCCTTCAGAGATTGTAAGGGCTGGCAGCAGCGATGAGGAGGTTCCCAAGGAGCCTGTGCCCAGTGCGCATGCACGCAGGGCTGCTCGCAGGAAAGAGCAGCTGCAGCAGCATGGGCGACTCGGGAGTAAGGCTGCAAGGTAATGGCCCCTTGCTCAAGAAGATAAAAGCCAGCTGTGAAACAAACCTTCTTTGCAGAAGGCAAAGACATTTTGAAACTCAGCCTTGTGGACATTACAGTTGGTATTTGAAGACTCTTGTGTTGTAAACTATTTCTTATCTGTTGGTTTTTGGCAGTCTTGCAAAAACTTGGGACAGCTCTTTCTTGTCGGAGCTAATTAGTTGGAAGCAGCCTTTTATCTGTGAAGAAACAGAATTCATAGATGAAACAGTAAAAGGTTCTGCTGCTGCCTTTGTCTTGTGTTTGCTCTCTTGGAAGCAGGTTGGGTCAGAACAGGTGCTGTCTGAGCTTGGTTGTTTTTTGACAAATGATTCATCACTCAGACTTCACTGATGATGTTCCTAGTTTAGGTAATGAGACATCTGCATGAAAACTACTAAGCTCAGAGACCATCAGAGACCAACCTAGAACCAAGGACAAATTTTCTTGACAGTTAGAACCATCAGTGGAATGACTTACTTCCAGCAGTTGTGGGTACTTCAACACTCGAGGTTTTAAGAAAAGACTGGAAAGCAGTAGTGGGATTCAAATAATTTAACAACCGGTTCTCTGCCCTAATGATTTCTTCCAACAACCAGTTCACCAAACTGCTCAGAAAGTTAACAACCGGTTCTCCCGAACTGGTGCGAACTGGCTGAATCCCACCGCTGCTGGACAGCCATTTGTCTGAAATGGTATCAGGTTTCCTGCTTGAGCAGGGGGTTGGATTAAACTGAGTTATTCTGCTACACTATTAATTTAGTTCTTAGTCTTGAGCTGTAGTGGTGAATGTAGGGAGGGAGGGGGGAAGCATTTAATTTTAAAGTGTTGCTTTTCAATAGTTCCATAAATGGTGACATTGGAAAATTCCCCTGAATTACACTTGCCAATTTCACTTTTGGCAACTCTCTCCTTTTGCTGATTGTTTGGATCTGACCTGCTTTTCAACACAGGTTGTGACAATCGTGTGCGCTCAAATTCCCGGCCTCTAATGAGCCTTGATTTCTTTTTTCTTTTCTTTTTTTTAAAAGAAATCTATTCCTCAGCATTTCTTGAGCAAAGTTGTTTCATTTTGCTTGATATTAATAATGTAGAATGCATTTAGGGGACCAAGCAAGAGGGCATTGCCTCATCAGCACTGAAAAATCCTGCAGTTATAAAACTTATCTAAATTGCATAGACACCAATAGTTTGGGGACTAATTCGTATGTTTTAACTATCTTTTCATTTACCGCACGGCATGAGGTGACAATGCTACTTGGCTGTCATACAGCCTAGATATAAATTTGTATCATCGTCACATATCGTCACTGCATATTCTCTATGGCAGTCATGTACTCACCGCTAGAAGACTCTCAGTGCGCAAAGCCACATATCTCTCAAAAGGAAATGGCAAGGGCCCCAAACTAAAATGCAAACACTCCTTTTCTGCAGGCTTGTTCTATCAAAGAGCTATTTCAATGAATACTTTATTCTGCTTTGTCTGTAGACTGATGTCTGAAACATATAAGCCTCTTGGGGGAAGGGGGAGGACTAACAGATTTATGGTGCAAGTCAGTGGTGGAATTCAATTTTTTTTACTACTGGTTCTGTGGGCATAGCTTGATGGGCATGGCAGGGGAAGGATACTGTGAAATCTCCAGTCAGAGGTGGTGTTTGCCAATTCTCCGAACTACTCAAAATTTCCGCTACTGGTTCTCCAGAACTGATCAGAACCTGCTGAATGCCACCTCTGGTGCGAGTCCTAATGTGTCCCCATTCTAATGGCTCAACATGGCTTTCCAACTTGAGTGTTATGCAATCTGATGACATTTTAGGGCTTTTTTTAAAAAAAAATAGGGAAAAAATTGAGGTTTATGGCTGAGAATCTCAAATACACGGGATACTATTAATAGAAGGTCTATGTTATGAAATTATAATCTTGGAAATTACAACTGTTATGTTGGAATTTACAACATTTATTCACACACACACAGGAACTGTTTTGACTTGTGAGATATTTAAGCAAAAAAAGGGGGAATTTCCTGATCTCTCCCTCTCTCTCTCTCTCTTTCCCTCCCTCCCTCTCTCTCTCTCCCCCTTCTCTTTTCATAAATCTATTTTTTTACTTCAAATATTATGAATGTCTGCTAGCATTCATTGCCTGATTGTCTAAACCCCATACCCTGCATCCAAGATAAACATATTATGAGCATTTTGTTTCTTTAATGGGATGTTCTGCTACTTCATTACTGAGAATTTTTCCAGCACTGTGCTTATCTTCAGGAACATATTTTGCAACAAGAACTTCTGCTGAATTCTAAATCTCCAACCAACTCACCCCTTGAAAATGATACAAGAGTTAATGGAGTTCTCCCTTCTCATCCAATGTCTTCTTTAAAACAAATATAATCAATTCCCAATTCTTCTTGCATGTGAATAATTGGCTTGGCAGCCATTTTGTTATAAATATAGATTGTGTTTACTGCCAAAAATACCCTGCTGAAAATATAAATTTATATGACTATATCTTTTTAATTTTTTACAAATGGTGTGGGGGTTTTTTCATCTCCTTTGCATTTTTAAGTTCTGGCCATCTAGTCTGGAGTCTTAATTATAGAATAAGAGAGGGGTCAAAGTAGACTTAACTTTCCAAGCAGTTGAAGAAAAAGAAGTGAAGAAAGACTGAAAGCAGATTATAAGTATGTCAAAGGCCTTTCTCAAGCTCAGAAAAATTGGAAGGTTTAATCAGTAGAAACAATTGGAGGCAGAAAGCATTAAGAAAAAGGAACTCTGAGCCAAATACTTCTGCATGAAAAAATGCCAGGTTTCTCCCATCTAAACAGATGAATTTTCTGACCTGAAATCAGGAAGCAATGTATTGGCCATGAAAGCTAAATCTATTTTGTCAGGAGGTTAACAGGGTACTGCATGTAACTTGCAAATGCTATGAAAAATAGATGGAGTGGAAATATTTAATTTTATGAGTGCCTACAGTAAGCTTGCTGAAGAGTCAGAATTTCAAGGTTGGGAAACTACAGCATGGCTGGAATCTCATTAATTGTTTGATATGTTTGCATACGTGTGCCCTACATATTCAGAAGACATGTTTAGAACCAGCTACATGCTAAACTCTTTTGAGGAACTCTTTCATTTTTGAACTCTGTTGGCTAGACTATCGACCCCATAAATGGTCCACATTAGAAGCAACATTAGGGACCATCACCGGTAAGAGATAACAGTAGTGCTTAGCACAAATGGTTTCTGTGAAATTTGTAGGCAGATAAATGGATGATTTTTCCAAATTTCTGTATGGAAACAATTTCTCAAGAGCAGAAAAGCTCTTTAATGGTGACATGAACACTACTACATGGTGTCTTCCCTTGGAATTGAAAGCAACAGATTGCTGAAGATCTGATGTATAATGAAAGACAGGACATTCACCCATATATTGTTTGGCCACCTGGTAGCTAAATAACTATAATGGCCCTTTTTTCTCCTTTGGGGAAATTTTGAAAGTAATTTCTCTTTCAGCAAAGTGAAGGAGAAGTGGTAAAAAAAAGGTTTAAAAAATCCTGCAAAATGTGTCTATCCAGCATTAGATAAAAACCATCTAAGGAAACAGAAACTTTCTTGTTTTTTTTAATGTACCCATTGCTTTCACCAATCATCAAGTATGGTTTTTAGAAGAAATGTCCATTACTGGTGGCCATGAAAAAAGATGTTTGTGGGAGTGTATGCATTAGAACAACAAAATATACCCTCTTCATCAAAACATTACAGATGTCAGCTTTGGAAGCCATATCAGAACCTTCCAAGCTGCCACATCTTAGTGGCTGGGAATTTGGGAGAGGGAATTTCATGGAGAGGTGGAAGATTAGACATAACAACGTTTTTCTCATTAAAGTCAAGAACAAGTTACCCTGCACCTGGAAAGGAGTGGTTGAAGGAATGTCTCCAGTTGGGACAATGGTTGATTGGGGTATGTGATGGACTGGTGGGTGCAGGGGATGGGTTTTGAATTTTCAATTGGGAAGGGAAAACCCAGAACTCTCAGATTTGGGTTTTCCAGATGTGCCAGTATGACTTTCTTAATAAATTCTTACTTGGATGAATTTTGTTTCTGAGTGCTGAATGAAATGAGGAGTTTAATTGGAATGCTGACAACAGAACAGAATGTCATAACAAAATAACAGAGTTATTGAAGGGATAACTTGAAGGAACCTTGAAGGTTTTCTAGTCCGATTCCCTGCCTAAGGAGGAAATCCCATACCATTTCAGACAAATGCTTGTCCAATCTCTTCTTCAAAATCTTCAGTGTTGGAGTACCCACAATTTCTGGGGGTAAGTTGTTCCAGAATTTGATAACCCCATGAGCAGTTCTGGGGAATAAAAAAAAATCAGCATGAGATACTAACATGCCATAAATAATAATATCTCCCTTTCATAAATGCATGGTTGACTCAGCCTTCCATCCTCTCGGGGTAGGTAAATTGAGGACCCAAGATTGTTGGGGGCAATTAGCTGACCTTGTAAAAATGCTGCTTAGTAATAAGCAGGCATATACAATGGAATGAAGGCTATTGCTGAGCACACTGGGTTGTATCCCAAAAATTGTAAGCAGCCTGAGTCTTCAGAAGGCGGCATATAAATGTAATTAAAATAAAAAAATAAAAAATAAAAATAAAATGATAGGCAACATTTTCATGATAGATGGATGCTTTTCTTGTTGGCCAAGAACTGAATCCATAAAAATGACCAAATCTGGTTTACATAAAGATGACCAAGTTTCCACTATGTTTGTAGGAAGGAATAATAATAAAATCCAGATTTTTTTTTATTGGTATGGGCTGAACATTGTGGTGGGAGGCCTGAAGGCAAGTCAGAGGCCTAAAGGGATGTCATAGGCCTAAACATAGGTTAGAGGCCTAAAGGGGATGTCAGAGGCCTAAACAGAGGTCAGAGGCCTAAACAGTTCTCTGAGGAGATTCTGAGGAGATCTAAAGATAAGGAGGAGATTGGAGATACTGAGAAGATCCAAGACTCTGAGGAGATCTCTCCTCTTTCCGGCGCGATCTAAAAACCTGGTTGTTTTTACAGGCTGGGCTGGACTGATCTCCTAGGGGAGAGGGTGAGTTTTAAATTCGATTTTAATTCGGTTTTATACTTGTATTTTGGCTTGTTTAGTTTAATTTCTTTTTAACTAATTTATTGTTCTGTGTTTTTATCTGTGAGCCACCCCGAGTCCTTTCTGGAGAGTGGCGGCATACAAGTCAAAACAAATAAATAATAAATAAATATTCTATTGACTTTAAAATCCGCTTCTCTGTTTAGGGTGATAAGAAATATTCCATTTTGCGGTTGACAGATACCATAGAGATTTGTTTTAAATAGAATTCAACCATGTTTTCAAACCTGCAGGAACATAAGAATTCTTTGCAAAGCGACCTCAACTGAAAGTTCATTTGAATGGGCTGCCTTATTTAATGAAAAAAGATATTTTTGCCTAATTAATCTAAAAAATTGGCTGTGCTAATGGCAAAATAGTTTTGGACTGAACATCAAAATGCAAATTGAGCCTGTTTCATTCTCTTAAGAGATTCTGAAATTTTAAACCACCCCAAATATATTGAGATGTCTTGAAAGTATGTTTTGCTAACATTATTAATCTCTAATTGTAGGATAATGTTCAAATAATTATGGAAATAACACAAGTGCAAGATGTTATGGTATAAACAGCAAAAAAACCAACCTTTTGCTAAAATATAACTGCTTATATAAAGGCTTTTATTTCCTAGATAGAGAAAAAAATATTAGGGGCATAGAATTTTATTTATACTCTATTTTTACGGTAGCACCATAAGAAGCCATATAGTACTGAAGTAGTATATTGGATTATTAGCTGTTGCCTTAGTATGTTGGACAATAACTTTCTGAAGATTCAGCAGAATCTCTGCAATATAAATATGCCTGCTGTGTAAAGATGAAATAGAATAAACCCAGGATATATGGCTTCCAGGAAATTCTCAGATTCAACCCATCAAATTTCTAGTTGAAAAGATTAGATATCAGGAATGAGAAAGACGTAAAACAGGAGTGTGAAACTGAATTTCATTGGGACTGCATCAGGGTTGGGTTTGACCTAGTGGGGCTGGGGTGGGCATGGCCAGGGTGGGCGTGCCCAGCTCAACATCACTCGTGTTGGGGGTGCCTGTGGTGGCCCGAGCACTCTACCAGCAAAAACAGGCTCCCAAGCTCCACTTCCAGCTGTGATGGCCTCCTGTAACCCTGTGACAGTGAAAACAACTCATGAGGGCTGTGCACAACCCTCCTGAGCTCCATTTTCACCAGCAGAGGCATTGTGGACTGGTCCTTTCACTGTTTCCAGGATGGCCCCATAGGCCAGATCTAAGCACCCCACCCACAGGCCTTCAGTTTGACACCTCTAACATAAAAAGAGCTGTAATAGGTGAGGCAATAGACCTACAGCTGTCTTTCAACTTACAACCACTCAGTTAGCGAGTATTCAAAGTTGTAGAGCACTGAAAAAAGTTACATTCATCCCACTTAGTGTATGACTGTCAAACCACCCCCACAGTCCTCTAGCCAAAATTAATTTAAAGTTAATTTAAGCAGAAGAACAGACCTTTCTTCACATTACTGAACATTATTGAAGTGTTATTTGAAGGAAATATCACTTTGATTCTTTCTTCTTCTTTCCAAGTTTTATTATTAACCAGCCATATTTTTCAATCACTGATTCACTGAAGTGAAATTTCTCAGAAACAAAATAAAAGTAAGAATGAAGAAAAACGCCATATATATCAGCTTCAGAGGTACAGCAGATACTGAGTTAAATAATTTTATTTTGACCAGCAGTGGTTGGTCTTGGAGATGAGGCAGAGAAAATTCCATCTCAGCCATACTTGTGGCTCTTAGAATGATAACCCAGGAACTGAACCTAAGATATATTTTTTTTCAGTTCAGCCTTCCTCAATGTGATGCCCTCCAGATATATAACTTCCTTACTATGATTTTGCACGTTGGGAATCCTGACCTGAAACATCTCTTGAAGAGGAAGGTTGAATGCACCATGATTCCAGCCTCACAAACTATGGATCTTTGATATGTTCTCCTCTTTAAAAGAAGGAGTAACATCTCTGATAGAGAAAACAGAACTCTGCAAAGTCCCATATTTTAAAGTTTCTTAACAGAATGCTATTGAACCATCTTCTTTATCAGTTAGCTTCAATCATATGTTATCTAGATCTTTGCAAAAAAAGTTCTAGATGGGATGGTAAGAAGCACATTCAGTATTCCAAAGATGGCCTTGTATTGACCATGGAACATGTCCCAAAAGTGCTTTTTCAGGAGACAACTGGACTTTCTTGTTTTTTCTTTTAAAGGCATTTCACTTCCATCCAAGAAGCTTCTTCAGTGCTGAGTGGATGGTGGGGAACAGAGGGATTTATATTCCTTGCAGACAGCTGGTCATTTGCATTCTTTTAGAGGATCATTGAGGCCCCTTGGAGGTTGATCTGTGTCCTCAGGGTCACCTGAGTGGTGCCAATGGGTGTGGAGCCTTCTTGGCTGCAAGGAATTTTCTGCCCTCTGTCCCTTCTCTGTTGAAGAACAGGCACAGGCTGTTAGGGATGAGTCTGTGATGACCATGGAGCATGCATAATAAGGCATAATATGTTTTTTGTTTGTTTGCAAAGGAAAGAAGAATTGGGGTTGGGCACAATTTCTGGGAAATGGGGATTCTGACTATTTTAACTATTTTCATTAAGGCTACTGCAATTCTCCGCAAACTTTTCCTTTGTGGTCAGAAAACAATATTCGCACCATGTTCCCAGACAAGAGTTTTGCTACAGCTCACAAAATTCCTGCTGAGCTGTTGTATATAAGAGGATGTGTGCAAAAGTGTGACAATCTCCCATTAGGCAGACAGGGAGAGGTTTGGTTTCCACTGTACTTTAACAACAAAGCTGTGTGTGTCCGAAACTCTAAAAGGTTACATCTAGTGGGTATTTTCAGTCAGGGAGAGATCAATACTGCTATTTAGTAGCTAATAAATGGCTTTTATTGACCTAGACTGTATGCGTGTATAAAAAAGCACCCTGATTCTTTCACCCTTGCTGTCATATCTGTTTGCATCTAGAGATGTGTGTAATGCCTCGTCCCCTCCTTCCTTCAAAATCTCCCCCATCATTTACCTCTCCCATAAATCCTTAGACACAACTTTCCTAGTTTTCAGGCAGTGCAATAATTCAGCCTAAGTATCTGAAATAGCTATTTTGGCTTTCATTTTCTTTGTCATATCCTCCACCTTAATGTTACGCCGCATCCTCAGTGTTTAATTTTTTAACACAGATTGAAGCAAGGACCTTTCCTTTATGTTCCCTCCTTAGATTAGCAAAATAATTGTAGCATATTCTGCTGAAAGATCTTCAGAACAGGGATGTGGTGGCTCAGTGGCTAAGGCGCTGAGCTTGTCGATCAGAAAGGTCAGCAGTTCAAATCCCTAGCACCACATAATGGAGTGAGCTCCGGTTATTTGTCCCAGCTTCTGCCAACCTAGCAGTTCGAAAACATGTAAAAATGCAAGTAAAAAAATAGGCACCACCTTGGTGGGAAGGTAACAGCATTCTGTGCACCTTTGGTGTTTAAGTCATGCCAGCCACATGACCACGGAGATGTCTTCAGACAGCGCTGGCTCTTTGGCTTTGTAACAGAGTTGAGCATCACCCCCTAGAGCTGGAAACGACTAGCACATATGTGCAAGGGGAACCTTTACCTTTTAATCTGAAATAGCTATTTTGGCTTCCATTTTCTTTGTCACATCCTCCATCTTAATGTTACGTTGCATCCTTAGTGTTTAATTTTTAACACAGATTGAAGCAAGGACCTTTCCTTTATGTTCACTCCCTACATTAACAAAATAATTGCAGTAGGCCTTGCTCAAAGATCTTCAGAACATCACATCTGTTCTAAAGTTGAAAATCAGAACTCTTTCACTTTGGGATTTTTTTTCTCTTTCCTGTTTAGATTTTTTTCTTTTTTAAAATCTCACATTTTTTTCTGCTCAGTAAACCTCACAATGACATCTACTCTTCTGATTTGGCTAGTAGTAGTCAATGTGAAAAGTCAGAATATGAGCTGAAAGTTCCCATAGCAACAGTGCATGTCTGTTCATCTCTGTCTTACAGTCTTTGACATTTTTATATTGATATACCATTAATGAAATCCATAAAGGTAGCCCTAAATTTCAAGTGTTTAGGGTTTGTCAGTTTATTTCAGTTTACCCCTCACTTTAACGTTCAGCTTATTGTATGTATGCAATGAGATGAACCAAGAGACCTTTTCATGTTGCAGAAAATATTATCCCTTGTCTCTTTTACTATAAATAGAGCATGGTGAGTGAATACGGCAGTAAAGTTGAAACTAGAGGTGCTAACTCTTTCTAAATCAGTGCAAAGAACCAGGAGGTCCTTTGGTCCCACAAATGAGACCGATATAACAATAACAACAACAGCAACAACAACAGGTTTAGAATGGATGTAAGTGTAATGTTTGAATCCATAATTGCAGGATTCACTTAAAAAACTGGTTTGAACTGAAAAACAACATCAACAATGAGCACCAATTCTTTTCAAATAGTCTGACACTAGGTTGTGGGGGGGAGGGGAATCTGTGAAAAGACTCCTAAGAAAAGTCAAAAATTCTGGATCAATAGTCATCTGTCCTAGAAGAGACCCTGAAATATGGAACAATATGAAAGTGTTCTAGGAAAGGAACCTGAAAGCACAAAATTGTGTTCTATAGAGGTCACAGCCAAGTGGGGGATGACATTGTATTCTTTTTTTATAAGACCCATCTTCAATAAAAGACTTTGGAATGACAGCCTGTCAAAGAAACCGAATTACCATTGATTTTATGTTCGCCGTCCATTAAGACTGCAATCTGCCAGTCTTGTTGGGTAAAAGGAAAATGACATTCCTTCAGATGAAAGCAGATGCATCCTTAAACCCCCTCTTTTACATCACAGCCCTTGTTTACACTGTTTCCCCCATTCCTTCATCTTTTAACTTTGCATTTTGACATTGTGTTCATTTGGTGCACTTTCATTTTTCCAAAACCACGACACAATCAGATCCAGGAGGAAGACCATGTTCAGCCCAAGTAACATGACAGAACAAAGTAGTTGGTAGGGCTGGTGAGAAGATTGACTTTTTCAGATGAAAGCACACAAGAAGAAGAATTCCAAAACAATGTTGAAAACTGAAAAGAAACCCTTTGAAGATAGACTTGCGTGTCTTAGAATGCAGCCTGGCAGATTTGGTGATGATTTTTAAGGTGGAAAAGAGATATCATTGAACTAGTAAAATGAGTGTCTCTTGTTTTGAGACAAAGCCAGAAAAAAGTAGACTGACATTTTCTTAGTGTCCTTTCCTTCAGTGATGATTTCTGATGAGCTTGTTTGGAGCCAGGAAGCACATAGCGGGCTTACCTTGAGAATTTAACTAGAAATTGGCATACAGGGAGAAAGATTAAACTTTCAGAACAAAAATTTTGGGGTGATCTTTGAATTATCAGATAGATAGATAGATAGATAGATAGATAGATAGATAGATAGATGATAGGTAGGTAGGTAGGTAGGTAGGTAGGTAGTAGGTAGGTAGATAGATAGATGACAGACATGGATAGCTGATAGCTAGATGATAGATAGATAGATAGACGACAGATAACAGAAATGGATGGATGATAGCTAGCTAGATGATAGCTAGCTAGCTAGTGATAGATAGCGAGATAGATAGATAGAAAGATTGATTAGATAGATTAGATAGAGACAGACAGACAGACTGTATGGATGTAGAGGTTAGATGACAATAGATACTGTAGATGATAGATAGATAGACAGACAAACAGATAGATATAGATGAGCTAATTTAAAGTTCACTCCAAAAATGTTTGTTCTGAAAGTTTATTCTTTCTCCATCAGATAAATGTAAGAGAGGGAGGACAGACTAATTAACCTGGTGTTAAAGTCAAGAAACCTTCAAAGCTACAGTAGAACCTGTTATGTATGTAGGTTTGAATGTCATTGGTTTAGTTTGAATTGTTCTTGTAAAATGTCAAATAAGATTGGTTTTAAAAGTGCGGGAAAACTCTGCACTCTGATTGGCTGGCAACTACGGCTGCTGGCTATAAGAAGCAGCCGCAGCCCAGCCAAGTCGGGTCCATTCGAGCTGTAGTCACTGAATAAACTCTTCACTGAAGCTCTTCGCGTCTGACTCTTCATGAAAACTTAACACTGGCGATGAAGGTGGGATTCCCCTGAAGAAGAGACGACACGGAAGACAAGCAGAAGAGCGAGATGGCTGCACTGAACACGCCCCCCAGCCCCGTTTGATCCGGCAGCAGAAGACTGGGAATCGTATGCAGATCACTTCCAAATGTATTTGGAAGGAAACGACCTCGCCGATATCCCCGAGAAGTGGAAGAGGGCGGTATTTCTCACGCACTGTGGTCCGGCAGTCTTCAAGATGGCGAAGGCATTGGCGGGAGCTGCAGACTTGAAGGTAATGGAATGGCCTGATTTAGAAAAGCTTTTAAGAGGCCATTACGCCCCACAAGTATCGTGCCTCATTAAGAGACACGAGTTTTATCGTCAGGATCAAGGGGAAAGCGAAAATGTTAACGACTTCGTGGCAAGTTTAAGGGACATTGGGGGTGCTTGTGAGTTTACCAGCTTAGATGAGGCCATGCGTGATCGGTTTGTTCTAGGCCTTAAAGATAAGGTTTTACAGAGCAAATTACTAATGAAACCTAAGATCACGTTTAAGGAGGCCATAGAGGAAGCTTATTTCAGCAGAAGCAACCAAGTCCTCAGCAGCAGCCATGAAGAAAATTAACAAGGCCTCAAGCCATTCTGATGTGGAAAAGTCCACAACAACCCATTGTGAGCAAATAGATTCTGATTCAGACTGTAGTGAGGTGGAGGAAGGAATTTATAGACTCAGAATGGAGAAGAAAAGGAAAGACCTTGGAAGAAAGAGGCAAGAATTTTATTGCAGAGGCTGTGGGGGGGCCACCCCCGCACTGAATGCAAGTTTTTAGACACCATCTGCCTACGTTGTGAGAAAAGAGGTCACCTAGCAAGAGTCTGCAAATCATCCAGAACTCCACCTAGTAGGAAGAAATTTCCTGAGAAAGAATTCAAGCCCAACAACTTCAATGAGAAAATGGGGTGCAACTCAGAAGCAAATGGGAAGAATGAAACTCATCAAACAGTCACCATTGGTCATTCTTCACCCTTGAGAAGCAGAAAAGTACATGTGAAGGTACTCATTGAAGGAAGGCCTTGCCAAATGGAAGTGGACTCAGGCTCCTATTTATCTATGGTGTCATGGGACACTATTCACAGGCTACTTCCCAACATTCAGAAGAAGCATTTCCAGAAGCAAGCACTGACTCTTAAAGACTACCAAGGGAACAAGATTCCAGTAGTTGGAACAAGAGAATTCAACGTGAAGTTTAAAGGCCACACCAAACGTTTGCCCCTGACCATCGTGGACAAGGATTGCCCAAGCTTGCTGGGACTTGAGTGGTTCAATCCACTAGGCATCGAGGTGACTGGTATCAATCACGTGAGCAACTCTGAATGGGAGGAGGCCTTGAAGTCTGAGTTTCCAGAGGTCTTCAGCGAAGGATTGGGCAAGTATATGGGGACCCCTATCACTTTCAACCTAGACCCCAAGGTGCCCCCAATTCGCTTAAAGTCCAGAAGGGTCCCATTTGCTTTAAAGGAAAAAATTGATGCACAATTAGACAAATTAATACCACAAGGGGTTTTAGAGCCCGCTGACCACTCCAGATGGGAGACACCCATAGTCACACCAGTCAAGACTGATGGGTCAGTAAGAATCTGTGGATACTATAAGGGGACACTGAACCATGCGCTGCAGCAGAGCGCATACCCAGTTTCAGTGGTGCATCATCTGCTACATTCACTTGGCAGGGGTACAGTCTTTGCCAAATTGGATCTGGCCCACGCATATCAACAACTAACAGTTGATGATGCCACTGCAGAGGCCCAAACCATTGTGACTCATAGAGGTGTTTTCAAATGTAAAAGGTTATAATTTGGAGTAAGCGTGGCACCAGGCATCTTTCAAGGCCTTATGGAAAGAATGCTCCAAGGACTGCCAGGGGTAGTGCCTTACTTTGATGATGTGTTAATCTCTGCTGAAAATGACACTCAGTTACAAGGAAGACTCAGAGAAGTCCTTACTAGATTCAGGAAAGCGGGGTTAAAAGTCAAGGAAGAAAAATGCACTCTTAAAACTGACAAGGTTGAGTTCCTGGGCTACATGATTGACAAGCATGGCATCCACCCTACAGATGCCAAGGTTAAAGCAATCAAAGAAGCCCCTAGACCAAAATGCAAAACAGATTTGCAAGCTTTCCTTGGACTCATTAACTTTTATCACATGTTCCTACCTCAGAAGGCAACCATTGCTGAACCATTGCACAGATTACTTGATAAAAAGTCTGTTTGGGTCTGGGGCAGAAAGGAACAATCAGCATTTAACAGTATTAAAAGACTAATCACGTCTGATGCTGTACTGATACAGTTCTCTGAGAATTTGCGTGTTGTACTGACTTGTGATGCACCCCCTTTTGGAGTGGGGGGGCGGTTTGAGCCACAGGCTTCCCAGTGGGAGAGAAGCCCCTATTGCATTTTACTCTCGCACTTTGACCAAAGCAGAGAGGAATTACAGCCAATTGGACAAGGAGGCATTGGCAATTGTTGCAGCTGTTAAGAAATTTCACAAATATCTGTATGGGAGAACATTTACCATTGTTACAGATCACAAACCTTTGTTAGGCATTGTGGCAGGAGACACGCCTACACCTCCTATCCTGTCACCAAGAATGCTGAGGTGGACTGAATTTCTTGCTGCTTATTCATACAAACTTATCCACAAGCCTGGCAAGGACATTGGACATGCTGATGCACTGAGTCGTTGCCCACTTCCTTGCCACAAGGAGGACTTTGAACCTGAAACACACACCTTTTTCCTAGAAACTGTTGCCAAGCTTCCAGTTCATGCTGCTGAAATTGCCAGAGAGACTGCCAAAGACACTGTGTTGGCTCCTGTTATAGGCTGGATTAAGAAAGGTTGGCCTCTTCAAGATCTACCTCACCTTGCCCAACCTTTTAAGTCCAGGCAAACTGAATTATCTGTATTAAGAGGATGTATTTTGTGGGGTAACAGGGTGGTTATTCCTGCAAAACTGCAAAGAGAGGTATTGGAAATGTTACATGAGGGTCATCCTGGTATTGTAAGGATGAAGGGATTGGCCAGGAGTTATGTATGGTGGCCAGGTATTGACAAAATGGTTGAAAACTGGGTTGCATCTTGTCCCAACTGTCAGGTAGTCAGGCCTGCACCACCTCTCGCCCCCCCCCATAGGAATGAGAATGTCCTAGGGGCCTGTAGTCCAGGATTCACATTGATTTTGCTGGACCTACCAGAGGGCACACCTTTCTTATTATAGTAGATGCATATTCCAAATGGCTAGAGGTAATTCCCATGGCATCCACCACAACTGATGCTGTCATCAAACAGCTCAAAAAACTTTTTGTAATCCACGGGTTACCTGATGTTCTTGTCTCTGACAATGGCCCTCAATTTACATCCAACCTTTTTGAATCCTATTTAGCACAACAGGGTATCAGACATGCCCTTACTGCCCCTGGGCACCCTTCGGCTAACGGCCGGGATGAACGCATGGTACGTTTTACCAAGGAGAAGCTTCAGCAACTGGGTCCTGGGGACATCACTGAGAAAGTTGAAAAACTTCTCAGTGTTCAGCACATCACTCCTAACCCATCTAATAACTTATCCCCAGCAGAGTTGTTGATGGGTAGGAAACTTAGGTCTTCCCTTGACCACTTTCATCCCACTTACGCACCCAATGCACCACTAGATTCCACTTCCAAAGTTTGCACATTCAGTGTGGGTGATTCTGTTTATGCTAAGAACCTTATAGGTAAACCTTTGTGGATTCCTGCTGAGATAACTCAGATCACAGGCCCTCGTTCTTACAGGATGCAAACAGAGGATGGACTCCTCTGGAGCAGGTACATTGGTCAACTTAGATCCAGGTTCTCTCAGGAACATCGCACTTGTTCCTCTCTAGCTCCCTCACCTGATGTCAATTCTAGGGGGGAAGGGGAGGAACAGGAGGAAAATCAGCAAGCAAGAATCAACCCCATGTGTAACGAGCCATTATGACAGGAACCATTCCAAAACCTGTCACAATGCCAAAATCCATCCTTAGAAGTGGAAGATTGTACATCACTACCTGACTTGGGTGCTGACATTGGGCTGGAGATGGGTTGGGAGGAAAGACCAGATTCTAACAATCAAACAGGGTCTTCTTTCACAGGAAGTCCCAGTGGGGATATGTCAGCAGACAATTTCCTCTCTCACTGGGTGAGAATGTTAAAACTTCTGAACCACGAAGGTCTCAATGTACATGCAAGAGCCCTACCTATTTAAAAGAATACATTAGATAGGTTGGAGCTTGGTATGGACTGAACCTAGTGGGGAGGGGTGTTATGTATGTAGGTTTGAATGTCATTGTTTAGTTTGAATTGTTCTTGTAAATTGTCAAATAAGATTGGTTTAAAAAGTGCGGGAAAACCCTGCACTCTGATTGGCTGGCAACTATGGCTGCTGGCTATAAGAAGCAGCTGTAGCCCAGCCAAGTTGGGTCCATTCGAGCTGTAGTCACTTAATAAACTCTTCACTGAAGCTCTTCGCGCCTCACTCTTCATGCAAACTTAACAGAACCCTTGAGATGGAATGTAGAAGGAGACACCTTATTTAATGTTTTCAAGTTGCCCAAAGTCTCCTCCAGGCCAGCTGGGTGGCATACAAGTCTAGCAAATAAATACATTTGCAAAATTCAAATAAGACGCTGCGATGGTTTCAAACAGGTTGCATACAGTACAGCCAAGAGCACAAAACACGCCATCGTGCCATGATTCAGGCATGAATTTACACTACAAAAATTGGTTGTGTTCATCCAATATCTGTATCTATTTGCAACGATTCAGATCTGTGCACTGTTGCTTGTGGTGTTGAAGTGGGGATTTGCTATCCGTGTGCCGATAATAAAATACGTGATGCATATAATAGTTCTTAGCATGCTTGATGTACAAGCATAGACAATAGACATGCAGTTTGGAATGCAATTGACAAAAACCAAGGAGTGTATCTGCTTTTGTAGGGCTCTTGATATTCAGTTTTAGCCTCTGGAAAGAGAATAGAATTCACAGCAGACAAAAGGGAAGCCTTGTATGACTTTCAAGAATTCAGCATAAGGACGGAGGAAAACCAAGCACAGTAGGCTGCTCAAATGCAGTTAAATTGCCAGGATTTGCAGGAGATAAACAGCAGAGATGTTCCAGCAGAAGCAAAGAAGAGATGAAGCAGATTTACTCAGGATCAAGGTTTGAAGTTATGCTATAAACATGTGGGACAACTTTCACAGGATGAAGCAAATTTAAGCTTCAAGCCAAGCTTTTAACGAATGTTGCTGCTGGTATCTAAGGAAGCTGTTTGCTGTTAGCTCTCCCTTATATTATTTAGGCCATTTATGGAGGTCAGAGTCTGGGGGGGGGAACAGAATGGGAAGCATTAATTTTGATAGACAGAATGAAATGAAATGAAATATATTTGTTTGTCAAACATGTACAAGATAACAAGTATAAGTATGAACATAAACAAGAACAAAAGGAATAAATACAGATAAATGGGGACAGTAAGACAGGGATGGTAGGCACGCTGGTGCGCTTATGCATGACCCCTTTAAGGACCTCTTAAGAATGCGGTGAGGTCCATGGTAGACAGTTTGAAGTTGAAGCTGTGAGAGTTCGAGGCTGTAACAATGGAGTCAGGTAGGGCATTCCAGGCGTTGACTACTCTGTTGCTGAAGTCGTATTTTCTGCAATTTGAGTTTGGAGCAGTTTACCTTGAGTTTGTATTGGTTGTTTGCCCATGTATTGTTGTGATTGAAGCTGAAGAAGTTGTGGAGAAACAATTTTGTGAACTATGCTTAGATTGGACCACAGGCAGCGCAGTTCCAGATTGTCCAGGCCCAAAATTTCGAGCCTGGAGTCATAGGGAATTCTATTGTGAGTGGAGGAGTAGAGAATGTGTAACAATCCTTTTTTTCCCTCATATATGTGATGTACGACAGGTCAGTTGGGTTGCAAATCCATGTAGACGCTCATAAAGTTTAGACCTGCTGTGCAAGAGTGGAAGCTATATAGTCCTCGAATTACGACCACAATTGAGCCAAAATTTCTGTTGTTCAGTGAAACATTTGTTAAGTGACTTTTGCCCTATTTTATGACTTTTCTTGCCACAGTTGTTAAGTGAATCACTACAGGGCATGGCTAGTCTAGTGAAAAGAAGGACATGGGGAGACATGATAGCAATGTTCCAATATATGAGTGGCTGCCACAGAGAGGAGGAGGGGGTCAAGCTGTCTTCCAAAGCCCCTGAGGCCAGGCAAGGAATAATGGATGGAAACTGATCAAGGAGAGATTCAACCTGGAATTAAGGAGGAATTTTCTGACAGTGAGAGCAATCAACCAATGGAGCAAAAGTTGCCTTCGGAAGTTGTGGGAGCTTCATCCTTGGAAGCTTTCAAGAAGAGACTGGACTGCCATCTGTCAGAAATAGTGTAGGGTCTCCTGCTTGGGCAGAGGGTTGGACTAGATGACCTTCCAACTCTGTTAATCTGCAAGCTGATAAATTAGCAACCTTGTTGTTAAGTGGCTTCCCCATTATTTTTGCTCATCAGAATGTCACAAAAGGTGACCAAATGACCTTGAGACACAGCAACAGCCATGAATATGAGTCAGTTGATCATAGATGTGCTGCACACATCAGTTAAGTCACATTTTGTAATTTTGAACAGTCACTAAATGAACTGTTGTAAGTCAAGGACTACCTGTTTTTGCTTTTTGTCCCTTTAATTCACTTTTTTTAAATGTTCTTGTCTGGTTTGGTTTTGTCTTTGTTAAATTATTTTTTCTCTGGGTTTTGTATTTTAATCTTTTGAATGAAATAACTTTTTAAAAAGCATGAAACAACCAAGTATTCCTCACTTTTACGGCAAAATGCCATTTGTCTCCACCTAAAAATAAGACTGAATGCAATTCAGTGGCAGACGCTTGTTAATAATATTAATTGAATTTGGCCTGGATCTTTAAACCTATATCTATTTCACAGAGTCATTCAATAAATTGCAATGCCAAGTTGTGTCAGATCAAAACAGATTTATTTATAACAGAACAATCAATAAATATATCATTCTTAAATATCTACAGAGTCTTTTCTTCTTTCATTCCTTTTAAATAGTCCTTCAAGGAACTAGAAGTCACTATGAGGGATTCACAGTTCTTCCTCTCATAACCTCTTCTTAGATATAGTTAACCTCTTTAGAAAGTCCCTTTCTCTTTAGGTTATAGATCTTCTCTCAGATCCCTTTGCTATATCTTCTCATACACAGACCTCAGTCTGTCAGAACCTAATATCTCCTCAGAGTCTTGGATCTTCTCAGTATCTCCAATCTCCTCAGACAAAAAATGAGTCTCCACAGAATCTCCTCAGAGAAAATGACAGTTGACAGCCCCTTTTATACTCAGGGGCGTGTCCTACAGTATCACAGTGGGGTGCTTAATGCCACCCTGTTATTGGTGGATTTGATCATCCCATCAAAATCCACAAAGTTGTAAACTGCATAGTAACTCCAGAAAGTTCTACTTTCTGACAACGCTCCTAGATAAATTATGCCTGCTTGACTTTTCAGTTTGAATCACATGGCCATTTCTTTTTCTCTTCCTTGGTTTTCCTCCACTGATTATTTCACAAATGTAAATGCTTTTCACAACCCAGATTTAATATGACAAATCACTAGCCGAGAGCATTTCTCTTATGTGTTGCTAAAATCTTTCATATAACCTCTACCTAGTGAATTTGTTTACTCTGTCTTTGGCTAGTTTCAAAGGCAGGAAGCTTTGCACTTTATTTTATTAGAAAAAATATATATTATTATCCCACATAAACTTCTCTTTCCCCAACTGTCCTGCCTCAGACTCTTTGGCATGTTGTAAAAACATTTATATATAGAAGCAGAGGTGGTATTCAGCAGGTTCTGACCGGTTCTGGAGAACCGGTAGCAGAAATTTTGAGTAGTTCAGAGAACTGGCAAATGCCACCTCTGACTGGCCCCACCCCCTTCTATTCTCTGCCTCCCGAGTCTCAGCTGATTGGCTGGGTCTTCTTTGGTTGCCTTGCACAGGAGAAAGGAGCTGGAAAGCAGGTTAGTGGGGGGGAGGGAATGGGGATTTTGCAGTAACCTTCCCCTGCTATGCCCATCAAGCCATGCCCACAGAACCGATAGTAAAAAAAATTGAATCCCACCACTGATAGGAAGGGCCAATGTTGGACTTCAATGAATGCTTGAACAAGCATAATCTGAATTCTGGCATCTTTGCAACTCAAGATAAGGACAATCTCCCACAATAATCCATGCAGACCATGGCCAAGAATTGCCAGGCAAATAAAGCCCAGATCATATTATTTTCTCTGCAGGTTCTGCAGTTGATCATATTATTCTGACAATTTCACCCAGCAAAACCTATATTGAAGCTTGAAACCACAATTAGCTACAAAGGAACCTGCCTATGTGATTTTATAACTTTGATCATATTGGTATTATTAATGTGTTGAGATGGCAAAGAACTCTGTTCCTAGATTTGATAATAAATATTTTCTTTTCCTTCCTTCTATGAGACTATTCTACGTGCAAAATGATATCTAGTATTGATACTCTGTTAGACAGCTGGGCATACTAATTTTGTTTTCATTAGCTTTGTGCATTCACATTTTCTTTAATGCTGCCAAATAAGAAAAATATGATGATTTTCCCCATGAAAGAACATGCAGCTGTAATTATTCCTCAAGCAATTATTTTTAAAATGCCCATGCATTAAATCTCCATCTATTTTACATGGAATTATAATGAAATGGATATATATATTATTGAAGGACTTAGAACCATAAGTAAGGCAGACAGGAAAATGATGCTCCCTCTCTTGCAGAAAACTGGCAGAAAATTTAGACGTGCACGTTCCATTGCATTTTATCCAGCAAAGTTAGAAATGTGATTGAAGCAGAATTCCTACACTGATTTCCACAGAAGATAACCTATGTCATTCATCAGATGTTCCAGTTTGCCTGCAATTTTCATCCAATTGAGCTGAAAAGCAGTGGAGTTATAGCGATTTGCATTCTCTCTTTCTCTTTTTTTTCCTGTGCAAATGAAGAGATTGCAGAAGATTTGGTAACTGTATAGATCATTCCTTGATAAAGAAAGAAATTTTTATTTCTTCAACTCTTCATTAATGCAGTCTAAGGGAGATCTGATAGAGCACAAAATGTAGGTATTGTATAGTCCCTGGGGGGTTGTCACAGCTCTTAAACTGGGTTTGAGGTTTGTTCATGATCTCGCGTTCATTCTCATAGCATTTGCTCATTTTACCCTTATCAAAAATTCAGCTCTGCTAGTGATATCTTTGGCGTTCTCTGCTTGTTGCTTTTACAGTCAGCTTTTGATATTATATTAAATTAACAAGAGAGACGTCTACCGACACCAATGGCTTTTCCCCCCAACCTTTCTTCTTGGCACACAATTATGGTTCATTACCTGGCCATTGTATTATGTGACAGATTATATAACAGCCGGTTTTCTACAGTGACAAAAGGAAGATTACTCTTGGGTGCCAGATTGTGTTAAGAAATAGCATCTACCTTTCTGTTAGTTGATTTCCCACACCCTGCACTGACAATTCACTTCCTTATTTTTGCCTTGTAGATAGGGAAGTACATACTATCTGTAGCCCACTTCAACACCATCAGCTCTAATCTTACAAAACAAAAAACAAAAAACCAAGAGATAGGAAGGAAGAAGGAGAACAGAAGTAATTCTGATTTGCTAAGGAACAAGAGTTACTAAACACGCTGTTGACAAACTCGGGCTTCTGAAATAAACTCATCAAGAACAGAGTCCACTGAGCTGCCTCATCCAGAAACAACCAGCCAACCAAAAAGGATATCTCCAAGCTCTTGAACAAACTTCACTCAGCAATTCTTATAGTATATGTGATAGATCAGGATAAGGAAACAAACAAATCCCTTCTTTGAACTTCCTGAAGAACAGATTGGACATATGTTCATTTTTTTTAATGAATATATACTTTTTAATCTCAGCAGTGTGATGAAATATGGTTACTCCTTTATAGTCTTTTGAAAAAGTTTTGATTTATTTCTGGTTCTGATGAAAAACAAGAAATTGAAAGGGAAGAACATGGCATGCGGCATAAACTTACATATTTCAGCTTCATCATGAAAGCAGTGTAGTTTGTTTGATTATTGTAATATCCTAGTAGGGAGCAAAAAGAAAGGATAGGAGTACCTCTGATATTGCCCATTGCGAGACATTGAACAAACACGATGCGTGATCTGAATCTCCTTTACCTGCATTGAAGTCATTGTAATTGACTGCATTCCTTAACGGAACCATGTGAGAATGCAGCATCACTTCTTATTTACAAACATGGAAACTTCTACCAATTCTTAATGTCTCTGAACTATCGTCTTCATTGATCATTTGCTACCTTCTTTGTCTTTCATGGAATCAGACCATCTGTTCTTCCATCCAGGATCTCAAATGACATTTTTTTCAGTCCTACTGTTGAAACTTGGGACATTCATCTAACAAAATGAAATTCAGTGGTGAAAAAAGTAAGGTTCTACATTTAGGCAAGAAAAATCAAATGCACAGGTACAGTATATGTGGTACCTTGCTCAATAGTAGTAACTGGAGGCTAAAACATATGAAGAATGTTGCAGGAACTGGGTATGTCTAGTCTAATGAAAAGAAAGACTAGGGGACACATGAAAGCAGTCTTTCAATATCTCAGGGGCTGCCACAAAGAAGAGGGAGTCAAGCTATTCTCCAAAGCACTTGAGAGCAGGACAAGAAGCAGTGGATAGAAACTAATCAAGGAGAGAAGCAACTTAGAAATTTCCTGACAATTAGGAAAATTAATCAGTGGAATAACTTGCCACCAGAAGTTGTGAATGCTCCAACACTGGAAGTTTTTAAAAAGATGTTGGATAACCATTTGTCTGAAGTGTTTAGGATTCCTGCCTAGGCAGGGGGTTGGACTAGAAGACCTCCAAGGTCCCTTCCATTTCTGTTATTCTACTCTACTCTACTCTACTCTACTCTACTCTACTCTATATTCTTCATGTAAAGTACTTCCCTATCATTCAGGTGCTACCAAAAGAAGAAAGGAAAGAAAAATAGACAGAAATCATCGAGAGGTCATGGGACACTTTTATAAAAGTATAGCACACGTGTTGCCTCTGAACAATCATTGATTCAACAATCTCACATATTATACATATGTGGAAGAGGCAAGGAAGCTCTCTGGTGACCATTGTCTCTTCTGACTGGAACTCACTCTTCACTTTTAGATTAGAGGTCTTTTTGGTTAGCCAAAGAATTGAACTTAGAATCTTTTGTTCGCAAAACAAACATTTTCCAATTAAACCAGGCCAGGCCAGTTTCTGGAATTATAGTGTTTGATGATATTCATGAATGAGAACTGGGCATTACTAAAGAGAGATCAGGAAGAAATACCAATTTAAGCTCTCTCTTAGGACAGGGTAGTTAAGAAGGTCTTGTTCTGTAGGAGAATTAAGCCTCAGCCCCCCGACTTCACAGTTTTTAAGTTTGGTATGTAGAGAACTGTTATTGTAGAGGGTGTGATTGCACTGGACGCTACATATCCTTATCTTTAAATATATCAGACAATATAGAACCAACCAATCTAAAGCAGCCTCGTTCAGTGTCACCTGCAGCTCTGTTCATCAAAAAGTGGAACTGAGATTCATTTTTGCTCTGATCCTTTATTGTAGCTCCTTTATTGCAAAGACCGAGTGCTGATGAGTCTCCATCTTTTGAAAGGATGACATGGTTTTTGGTATTCATAGCTTTTAGTTAATTTCTCTACTTTTTAAAAAATTGCTTTATGCAATGGAGGAATTTATCTGGCGTATACTCAGACCAGTGGTGGTACTCAAATTTTCTTACTACCGGTTCTGTGAGCATGGCTTGGTGGGCGTGGCAGGGGAAGGATGCTGCAAAATCCCATTCCCTCCCCACCCCGCTAACCTGCTTTCCAGCTCTGTTCTCCTGCACAGGGCAACAAAAGAAGACCCAGCCAATCAGCTGGGACTCGGGAGGTGGAGAATAGATGGGGGTTGGGCCAGTCAGAGGTGGTATTTGCCAGTTCTCTGAACTACTCAAAATTTCCGCTACCGGTTCTTCAGAACTGGTCAGAACCTGCTGAATATCACCTCTGACTCTGATCTTCTTTATATTACTATTAGTTGAATAATTTGGCTCTGTTTTGCTTAGCTCCCTACCTCCTTTTCATGTATGCAGGCTTTAAATATTGATTTTAAGCTATTTTTATTTATCTTTATAAATTGCTGCAGGGTGTGATTGCACTGGACGCTACATATCCTTATCTTTAAATATATCAGACAATATAGAACCAACCAATCTAAAGCAGCCTCGTTCAGTGTCACTTGCAGCTCTGTTCATCAAAAAGTGGAACTGAGATTCATTTTTGCTCTGATCCTTTATTGTAGCTCCTTTATTGCAAAGACCAGGTGCTGATGAGTATATCAAAAACCTTATTTTGGTGGAAGAACACAAATACAACACATTTTCCTCTAATGAGATTTTCTTATTTCTTCCAACATTCTTGATCTTTTTTTCCCCCTAAGGAAAACACAGATGCACACATGCAGAGGCAAACACACACACAAGCACAATCAAGTGGAACAAGCCAGTGTCTCAGCTGCATTTCACAGTTGTTCAGAATTATGAATTCTGATTGACTACCTGATGCTAAATCAGTAGCAACTGCCTCTAGAATGATTGCCAATTGAGCAAGAGCCCTCCTCAAAGTAGTTTGGATCTTTTCTTAGCAAACTGCTCAATCTATTTAATGCTGGCACTCTGTTATCCAAGATGTAGAACAGATTTCTATTTACTGAAATGCTAGTAGCATTCTATTGCTTGCTGATGTGTTCTATCTAAATTAACACCCACCTCTGCTGTTCCATTTCAAGGGAAGAAACATTTACTCTTTTCCCCAAGCTTTTTGAAAATATAGCAAGGGAGGCGAGAGAAGCAAGGAAAGGATATAAATAACCAAAACATCAATAGCATGTGTGAAGAATATTGTATATTTTACTTCCTGAATTGTAAGGTGGGGACTAGGATAGACCAACAAAGGTGAAAACATGAAATTATTCTGTGGGAAAATGCTTTTTGTGATTTTTGGCAACAGGCTCTGTTGTATTTGGGATAAAATCTTGAGAATTGGACAACCCCAGCAGTGGGAAATATGACAAATACCCTGTGAAGAAGAGCAAGATTGTGGTGAGTTTGCATTTCGTGGAGACATGTGATAACCAGGAATAGGCAGTTCTGCTAGATATTTGCAGGATGCCCTACCACTAGATCTAGCAGGGAGGGCTTTTTCCTTGGTCTCTTCAGTAACATTCAACAACGTCATCATCTTGAATCACAGAGTCATGCCTGCTTTGTGACAACTCCTTCCTGATAGAGTAAGATAGGCCCAACTTTTTTAGCCTTTCATAAGGCATTTAAGACATGGGTGTTCCCATAGTATTTGGCCAATATGGTCTGGGCCACATGGGTTAATATAATTCAGTAGTTCTTTAAGAGTTGGATGGTGTTTATTTCTTGGGTGTTTCTAACATTCTGAGCTAATGCTGTTGTGTATGCCACCCGGAAAAGCATTTGGAAGATGAAGAAATCTAAAAATTGGATCAATGGATGGAGGCATTGTTTTGTTCATTTTCACTAAGCTTTGAAAATAGGTAGCTCTATGGGATTACTAGGAAACATGGAATCCTTTTTCATTCCAGGCATTGCCCCCCTTTTAATCTAGAATCAACCTGCAGATAGGGTTAACTATTGGCAGAACCCAGCATTGCCATTATGGTGTCTGAGTCAAAAGTAATCAGACTTCAATGTGGACAAACATATGCAGGGATTCAAGAAGGACCCATAATTGTATGTCTCTTATTTCTCCTAATGATTATGAGATGTTTATGTTGAGAGATAATCACTGCATTCTCTTGGGGTTTTTGGAAGCTTCCCAGTCCAGTCTACAATTTTGGAATTTCCTGGTTCTCCTTTTCAAACACTAACATGGTCCAACCTTGCTTCATCCTTCAGTATCAGTCAGGGTTGTCCAAGATAAGAACAAATAAGGAATGGTGGCTGAAACTTTGGGGTCATCTTGATGGAACAGACAGTATTGAGCACTTAAGGGGTAATAGTCCATCTAAATAAACAAACCATCCTTTGGATATTTAGGAAACCAGTAAGAAAGTGAAAGAGAGGATAAGCCCATTAGTCCCATTTACCTGACGCCTTCTCCATACACAGATGTTGGCTATATCATAGAACATCTTCTATCCATGGAGTCTGTCCTCTTCAGTAAAAATTCTGAAAATTCAAGATCCAAGCTTAAATGAAGATCTTTCAAGGTAAAGAAAAGCTTATTAAAACAGTCATCATTTGAAGTAAGGCAAGGTGTTAGAGCTAGCAACCACACTTATATAGAGATAAATACAGATATATTTGTAAATGCAAGGATACCATGTCTAAAGGCTCCTAGAAAGATAACTCACAAGAGTCAGAGGTGTAGGATTCCTTTTTCTCCAGAAAATTGAATTTGGCCTCACCAAAGTCATCACCTGCCTTGAATGAATGACTTCATGTCATTTCCCCCCCTGTCCCTCAGAGTGACAAAGTCAAATCTTCTAAGCTCTCCTCTGAAGGAAACAAGTTTATATCCTGACCTTTTCAGTTACCCTTTACATTCCTTTCCAATTATTTCAAATCCATCTTGATAAAATAAGGATTGCACACAGAGAATTCTGATTACGGATAAACATGATTTAACACTGTGGGATAAACAGTTTTCCCAATATTTTTGGTACCCTTCTGGAAATAAATAAAATGTTCACTGGATCACTGCCACTCTTTGACTCATGTTTTCAATGAGTTATAGAAAAAAAATTGAATTCCTCCATAATAGGGTTAACCATTAGTTCATAATACATGTTGACTAGTTTTTAGCCAATATTTATTACTTGCAATAAATAGGGCAGGGCAAATATTTTTCTGTACAGTTGTGGTGTTGCTTTGCAAGTCTCTATCCATCTTAAGTTTCCATTATGTACAGATTTTGCCACATAACCTGTTAACAATGGGAGCTTGTGGGACATATTATGTCTCTTGATGGATTCATGTTGTCTTGGTCAATCACCGTGTATCTCTGAAAAGCCCACAGGCAGGATATCACCTTCTTATTTGTATTCATATATATCAATACAGATTTTCAGACTTGCATTGCCTCTAACAAGGCAATTCATAGCCACCAGGACTAGCAGGCATCAATACTCCATGAATTAATCTAAGGCAGTTGTCAAAGTTGATGACCAACATAATGTCTTACATTAACAAATTCTAGCACTCCAAGCTTGCTAAATGCTACTCATGCTCTGAGGGACGACATATTCAAAATCTGAGCTATGGTAGTACAGTGGTTAGAATGTACTGTAGTATTGCAGGCTAATTCTGCAAACTGCCAGCAGTTTGACCCTCACTGGCTCAAGGTTGACTCAGCTTTCTATCCTTACGAGGTCAGTAAAAAAAGAGGGCCCACATTGTTGGGGGCAAGATGCTGACTTTGTAAGCCTCTTAGAGATGGCTGTAAAGCACTGTGAAGCTCTATATAAGTCTAAGTGCTATGGCTATTGCTATCTCCTGAGCCCAGAGAATTTCAAACAGTAAACAAGAGAGGAAGAGTATTTAAAAAAAACATTGCAAATGACAAAAGGTAACTCTTGAAAGTTGTCTGTAATGGAAAAGATTGATTGATTGATTGATTGATTTGACTTGCATGCCACCCCCTCTCCAAAAGGACTCGGGGTGGCTCACAACTAAAAACAGACAATAAGTTAATTACCTAAAACAATATTAAATACTACAAGCCAATTAATCTAAAACCCATATAAAATTCCTGAATTAAATTTAAAACCACCACCCGCAAGAGGTCAGCACAGCCCGGCCTGTTCAAAGAGCCAGGTTTTCAGATCGTGGCAGAAGGTGCAAAGGTCAGGGGCCAGACAGAGTCCTAGCGGTAATTGATTCCATAGGGTGGGTGCCGCCACAGAATAGGCCCTTCCCCGGGGCACTGCCAAATGACACTGGGTCCCGGACAGCACCCTGAGGAGCCCTTGCCTGTGTGCTCACACAGGGCGGTTGGCACTCAATGCCGGCAGGAGGTACTCCCGTAGATATCCCGGACCCATGCCTTGAAGGACTTTGTATGTCAACACCAAAACCTTGAACCTCACCCGGAGGGCAACTGGTAACCAATGCAGGTTGCGCAGGAGGGGAGTAACATGGGAGTACCGGGAAACTCCCATCACAACCTGTGCGGCCGCATTCTGCACCAGCTGAAGCCTCCGGATGGTGTGCAAGGACAGTCCTAAATAGAGAGCATTGCAGAAAATGGAAAAGATGTCTGTAAATATACAATAGCTGTGATGGGTTGTTATTACGGGGCAAAACAAGTTGGATTATCTTTCATGAAGCTAGAATAGTCGGTTGCCATCTGAAACTCACTGGAGAAGATGAGTTTTTTTATTCCTGCCCAGGTGTTCACTTCCTGACATACATCAGAAAACCAAAAGAAACTGTACTGTGGGCAATGAAATGCTTTAGAGGGCAGGTAGATACAATCCTGGTGGACTCCACAATGATAATGTGATGCTTTGCTGTAACCAAGGGCAGATGAACAACACAAAGGACCATTGAGAAAGATAACACAGTTGACCTCTTTAGCTGGCAACAACCGACTAGTCCTATTGCATATTATGACAAAAAAGGACTTCCTTCACCAGAGTGAATAAAGAGATATTTGCACCTGCCTGAACTTAAGAAAATCTAGGTCAGCCAAACAATCCCTTCCGTTTGGAAAGGTGAATCAATTATGGTACGTCAGAACCGAAAGTGTGGAGCTACACCATGAAATCTTGACCTCTGCAGAGGTGATGAATCCTAAAGGAGAAGTGATGAATGCAAGGAACAAAAAGAGGCAGTCCTTTCTTTACAGATAAACCAAGGTGTAAAAATAGGCTGAGGCTATAGCTGAACTCATTCCCGTCATCCCATTGTTAGAAACTTATTGCAAGAACTGTTCGTGCGTAACTCTAGAAGTGTAAAAATGGGATTCGTAGTTCACCTACAGCAGGGCTCATCTGCGTACAGCATCTACATCAGGATGCTTCCCAGTTCTGTCTGGATTCTGGAGCACAGTTGTATGCCAAACATTTTATTGTTCTGCTTGTTGCAAGACAGCTTGCAATTGGAAAAAAAATAATTTGCATCAGTGCCTATATTGAAGAAAATTGAATCCAAAGTACATTATTTTTGAAAAAGAGAATTGTCTAGAACAACCATGTACAAAATGTATAACATGTCTCTACAAAATGCATGCATCATGAGAAATGTTCAGGTAGCCCTTGCCTTATGTCCAGTTGCTTAACAACTGTTCAAACAGACTTGAAAACAGTTTCTTCTAATAACTGGTCCTGAAAGTTACAAAAGTCACAACCAGCTTACATTTATGAACAGTGTAGGAGAAGAGCAGGCACAGCTTGAAAGTGGAGTTAAACATGTCATCAATTTAGAGTCTCTGCATTGCCATAAGTTTCCCAAATCCAGCCCCTCCTGAATTCTGTTGATCCTTATCTAGCACCAATTTAATGCTGACAGTTGGTTTTTGTGTATAGGCTACTTTTGTGCTTGGATTATACAAATGATCCGGATGCTTGGACCTGACATTAAGGGAGGGTCAGACCTTGAGTTTATGTAGTGAGTCCGGGCTAATTCCAAACTTGACCCCTTGTTCCAAATGGGATGAATGATGACACCCAGCCCATGAACAGGCTTAATTGGAGAATCTGGTTTATGAGACACTCATTGGGGAGGGGAAACAGGGTCACAGGGAACTGTAAATTACGTATGCCAGAGTTGGCTTGCTGTCAGGATTCCAGCAATCGCCCTAATTAAAACATGATTTTCCAATTGAGCACGTTCACAGGCTGGGTGTCATCATTCATGTTCTCCAATTAAATATATTTGCAGGCAAAAGCTCTAGTATTTTAGTTACAATCTTTTAAAACTACTAAAACTGGCACAGGAATGTTTTAGGAGTTGACACTTGGCATGTTTGCTCCTTTCTGAAAAGCTTAGTGGGAACTTTTCTGGAAGAACTTATTTTGACACTTCTTCAGGATGGGGCTTGATAGAACAGGAAGCAGAATTGCATCGCACTCAGAGGCACCAAAGTGCTTCTGGATTGAAAGGATTAGCTGGTGACATCACCATTGCCCAGATAAAAGTCCAATTGGGAGCTCCTTTTATGTCCCTGGCAGGAGCTGGAACAAAGGATGAGAGCTCACCCTGTCCCAAGGCAGTACTTGGGTCTCGAACATGGGCTTGCTAACCTCCAACTGAGCAACCCAGCAATCTGAGCAACTGTGCTCCTTGAAAAAGCAGGATGAGAAGCAAATGACTCCTTTCTTTAACCTTAAAAATGCTTCCCAACTTCCTAATATTACAACTGTTGAAATGAAGCCATTGCACTCCTGGATTTCTGGAATGCAATTTTAGAATATTGGAGGTTGAGAAAGTATCATTGGTGGCATCCTTATATATGGCCAGCTCTCCATTTCTGACCTCCAATTTTTGCCTCTAATGTCTATACATTTATTAATACAAAAAAGAAAAAAGAAAGAAAAAATATTAGCCTGAAAGTTTAACAGCTAGCCATTAGCAAGTCAAATATTACTTCCTCTTAATTTACAGGTGAAACTCGAAAAATTAGAATATCATGCAAAAGTTCATTTCTTTCAGTAATGCAACTTAAAAGGTGAAACTGATATATGAGATAGGCTCAATACATACAAAGCAAGATAGTTCAAGCTGTGATTTGCCATAATTGTGATGATTATGGCTTACAGCTCATGAAAACCCCAAATCCACAATCTCAGAAAATTAGAATATTGTGAAAAGATGCAATATTCTAGGCTCAAAGTGTCCAACTCTAATCAGCTAATTAAGCCATAACACCTGCAAAGGGTTCCTGAACCTTTAAATGGTCTCCCAGTCTGGTTCAGTAGGAATCACAATCATGGGAAAGACTGCTGACCTGACAGTTGTGCAGAAAACCATCACTGACGTCCTCCATAAGGAGGGAAAGCCTCAAAAGGTAATTGCAAAAGAAGTTGGATGTTCCCAAAGTGCTGTATCAAAGCACTTTAATAGAAAGTTATGTGGAAGGGAAAAGTGTGGAAGAAAAAGGTGCACAAGCAGCAGGAATGACCTCAGACTGGAGAGGATTGTCAGGAAAAGGCCATTCAAAAGTGTTGGGTACTTTCACAAGGAGTGGGCTGAGGCTGGAGTCAGTGCATCAAGAGCCACCACACACAGATGGATCCTGGGCATGGGCTTCAAATGTCGTATTTCTATTGTCAAGCCGCTCCTGAACAACAAACAATGTCAGTGTTAAGTTTGCATAGAGAGGCAGACACGGAGTGCTTCAGCTGTTAAGTTTATTGTGACTTCAACTCAGAATGGACCCGACTGGCTTTGCTGCGGCTGCTACTTATAGCCGGCAGCCGCAGCTGACAGCCAATCAGAGTGCAGGGTTTTCCCGCACTTTTTAAACCAATCATTTCCAACACTTTACAAGAACAATTCAAACTAAACCAATGATTTCAAACCTGCATACATAACACCCCTCCTCACTAGGTTTAGTCCATACTCAAAACCCCATCTATCTAATGTATTCTTTTAAATAGGTGGGGCTCTTATGTGTATGTTGAGACCTACGTGGTTCAGGTGTTTTAGGGTTCTCACCTTGTGAGGAAAAAAATATGTCTGTTGACATTTCCTTACTTGGACTTCTAGTAATGGTAGAACCTGTTTGGTTACTACAACCTGGTCTCTCCTCCCAATCCATCTCCAACCCAATGTCAGCACCTAAGTCAGGTAGTGATGTGCAATCTTCCATTTGTGAAAATGGTTGTTGGCACTGTGACAGGTTTTGGAATGGTTCCTGTCGTGTTAGCTCGTTACACATGGGGTTGATTCTTGCTTGCTGATTACCCTCATAATCCTCCCTTCCCCCCTAGAAGAGGCAGTAGGTATGGGGACCAGAGAGGAGCAAGGGCAATGCTCCTGAGGCAATCTGGATCTTAACTGATCAATGTGCCTGCTCCAGAGGACACCATCCTCCGTTTGTACCCTGTAAGACCTGGGGCCTGTGATTTGGGTTATCTCAGCAGGAATCCATAATGGTTCACCCAGAAGGTTCTTAGCATAAACAGAATCACCCACAGTGAATGTGCAAATTTTGCTAGTGGAATCTAGTGGTGCATTGGGTGCGTAAGTGGGATGAAGGCGGTCAAGGGGAGATCTGAGTTTCCTGCCCATCAACAACTCGGCTGGGGTTAAGTTAGTTGAGGGGTTGGGAGTGATATGCTGGACACTGAGTAGTTTTCAACTTTCTCAGTGATGTCCCCTGGACCCAATTGCTGAAGTTTTTCCTTGGTAAATCGTACCATCGTTCAGCCCAGCCATTAGCCAAGGATGCCCAGGGGCTGTCAGGGCATGTCTGATACCCTGCTGTGCTAAATATGATTCAAAAAGGTTGGATGTAAATTGAGGACCATTGTCAGAAACGAGGACATCAGGTAACCCATGAGTTACAAAAGTTTCTTAAGCTGTTTGATGACAGCTTCAGCTGTGGTGGATGCCATAGGGATAACCTCTAGCCATTTGGAGTATGCATCTACTATAATAAGGAAAGTGTGCCCTCTGGTAGGGCCAGCAAAATCAATGTGAATCCTGGACCATGGGCCCCTAGGACATTCCCATTCCTGTGTGGGGGCGAGAGGTGGGGCAGGCCTGACTACCTGACAGTTGGGACAGGATGCAACCCAGTTTTCAACCATTTTGTCAATACCTGGCCACCATACATAACTCCTGGCCAATCCCTTCATTCTGACAATTCCCGGATGACCCTCATATAACATTTCCAAAACCTCTTTCTGTAGTTTTGCAGGAATAACCACCCTGTTACCCCTCAAAATACATCCTCTTAAGACAGATAATTCAGTTTGCCTGGATTTAAAAGGTTGGGCAAGTTGAGGTAGATCTTGAAGTGGCCAACCTTTCTTAATCCAGCCTATAACAGGAGCCAATAAAGTGTCTTTGGCAGTCTCTCTGCCAATTTCAGCAGCATGTACTGGAAGCTTGGCAACAGTTTCTAGAAAAAAGGTGTAAGTCTCAGGAGCAGGGTCCTCAGTGTGTGAAGGAAGTGGGCAGCGACTCAAAGCATCTGCATGCCCAATGTCTTTTCCAGGCCTGTGGATGAGTTTGTATGAATAAGCAGCAAGAAATTCAGTCCATCTCAGCATTCTTGGTGACAGGATTGTTGGTGTTGGTTTGTCCCCTGCCACAATGCCTAAAAGAGGTTTGTGATCTGTGACAATGGTAAATGTTCTCCCATATAACTCATGGAATTTCTTGACAGCTGCTACAATTGCCAAAGCTTCCTTGTCCAGTTGGCTGTAGTTTCTCTCTGCTTTAGTCAAAGTGCAGAGTAAAATGCAATAGGGCTTCCCTTCCGCTGGGAAGCATGTGGCTCAACACCCCCCACTCCAAAAGGGGATGCATCACAAGTCAGTACAACAGGTAAATTCTCAGAGAACTGTATTAGTACAGAATCAGGCGTGATTTGTCTCTTAATATTGTTAAATGCAGCTTGTTCCTTTCTGCCCCAGACCCATGCAGATTTTTTGTCCAGTAATCTATGTAGGGGTTCTGCAATGGTTGCTTCTGAGGTAGAAACATATGATAGAAGTTAATGAGTCCCAAGAATGCTTGCAAATCTGTTTTGCATTTTGGCCTGGGGGCTTCTTTGATTGCCTGAACTTTGGCTTCTGTGGGGTGGATGCCATGTTTATCAATCATGTAACCCAAGAATTCTACTTTGTCAGTTCTAAGTGTGCATTTTCTTCTTTGACTTTTAATCCCGCTTTTTGAATCTGGTTAGGACTTCTCTGAGTCTCGTGTAACTGAGTGTCATTTTCAGCAGAGATTAAAACATCATCAAAATAGGCACCACCCTGGCAACCCTTGAAGCATCCTTTCCATAAGGCTTTGGAAGATGCCTGGTGCCACGCTTACTCCAAATTGCAACCTTTTGCATTATAAAGCACCTCTATGGGTTACAATGATTTGGGCTTCTGCAGTTGCATCGTCAACTGTTAACTGTTGATATGCCTGGGCCAGGTCCAATTTGGCGAAGACTGTGCCCCCGCCAAGAGAATGTAATAAATGATGCACTACTGGAACTGGATATGCGCTCTGTTGTAGCGCATGGTTCAATGTCCCCTTGTAATCTCCACAGATTCTTACAGACCCATCAGCCTTGACTGGTGTGTCTATGGGTGTCTCCCACCTGGAGTGGTCAGTGGGCTCTAAAACCCCTTGAGCTATTAGTTTATCTAATTGTGCATCAATTTTTTCCTTTAAGGCAAATGGAACCCTTCTGGGTTTTAAACGGATTGGTTGTACCTTGGGATCTAGGTTAAAAGTGATAGGGGTCCCCAAGTACTTGCCTAATCCGTCGCTGAAGACCTATGGAAATTCAGACTTCAAGGCCTCTTCCCACTCAGTGTTGCTCACGTGATTGATGCCAGTCACCTCGATGCCCAGCGGGTTGAACCATTCAAGTCCCAGCAGACTTGGGAGATCCTTGTCTACAATGGTCAGGGGTAGACGCTTGGTGTGGCCTTTGAACTTCACATTGAATTCTCTTGTTCCAACTACTGGAATCTTGTTCCCTTGGTAGTCTTTAAGAGTCAATGCTTGCTTCTTGAAGTGATTCTTTTGGATATTTGGAAGTAGTCTGTGAATAGTGTCCCATGACACCATAGAAAGGTATGAGCCTGAGTCCACTTCCATTTGGCAAGGCCTTCCTTCAATAAGTACCTTGACATGCACTTTTCTGTTTTTAAGGGAAGAATGACCAATAGTTACTGTTTGATGAGTTTCATTCTTCCCATTTGCTTCTGTGTTGCGCCCCATTTTCTCACTGAGGTCTTTGTCTTTGGTTGCAGCAAACTTCCTTCTGTTGGGTGGAGTTCTGGATGATTTGCAGACTCTTGCTAGGTGTCCTCTTTTTTCACAACGGAGGCAAATGGTGTCTAAAAACTTGCATTCAGTGGGGGTGGCTTCCCCCACAACCTCTGCAGTAGAAATCTTGCCTCTTTGTCTTTCTTTTTCCGCTCCATTCTGAGTCTGTAAATTCCTTCCTCCACCTCACTGCAATCTGACTCAGAATCTAGTTCCCCACAATGATTCATAGTGGACTTTTCCCCATCAGGATGGCTCGTGGCCCTGTTCATCTTCCTCATGGCTGCTGCTGAGGACTTGGTAGCTTCTGCTGAAGAGGCTTCTTCTATGGCTTCTTTTAGCGTGATCTTAGGTTTCATTAATAACTTGCTCTGTAACACCTTGTCTTTAAGGCCCAGGACAAATCGATCGCGCATGGCCTCTTCTAAACTGTTGAATTCGCATGCACCCCCAATGTCTCTTAAACTTGCCACGAAGTCGTTTATGCTTTCTTGATCCCCCTGATCACGACGGTAAAACTCGTGTCTCTTAATGAGGCACGATACTTGTGGTAATGGGCTCTTAACAACCTTTCCAAATCAGGCCAGTCCATTACCTTCATGTCTGCAGCTCCCGCCAATGCCTTTGCCATCTTGAAAACTGCCGGACCACAGTACGTAAGAAAGACCGCCCTCTTCGCTTCGAAATGTCGGCTAGATCGTTTCCTTCCAGATACATTTGGAAACGATCTGCATACAACTCCCAGTCTTCTGCCGTCGGATCGAATGGGGCAGCCATCTCGCTCTTCTTCTGTTCCGCATTGCCTTCTCTTTAGGGAATATCCCACCTTCGTCGCCAGTGTTAAGTTTGCATAGAGAGGCAGACACGGAGTGCTTCAGCTCTTAAGTTTATTGTGACTTCAACTCAGAATGGACCCGACTGGCTTTGCTGCAGCTGCTACTTATAGCCGGCAGCCGCAGCTGACAGCCAATCAGAGTGCAGGGTTTTCCTGCACTTTTTAACCAATCATTTCCAACACTTTACAAGAACAATTCAAACTAAACCAATGATTTCAAACCTGCATACATAACACCCAGAAGCGTCTTACTTGGGCTAAGGAAAAACAGACCTGGTGTGTTGCTCAGTGGTCCAAAGTCCTCTTTTCTGATGAGAGCAACTTTTGCATCTCATTTGGAACCCAAGGACTCAGCGTCTGGAGGAAGAATGGAGAGGCACACATTGCAAGATGCTTGAAGTCCAGTCTGTGTTGATTTGGGGAGCCATGTCATCTGCTGGTGTTGGTCCACTATGCTTCGTTAAGGCCAGGGTCAACACAGCGGTCTACGAGGAGATTTTGGAGCACTTCATGCTTCCTTCTGCAGATGAGCTTTATGGGGATGCTGACTTCATTTGGCACCTGCCAACACTGCCAAAAGCACCAAAACCTGGGTCAATAACTGTGGGATTACTGTGCTTGATTGGCCAGCAAACTCATCTGACCTGAACCCCATAGAGAATCTATGGGGCATTGCCAAGAGAAAGATGAGAGACATGAGACCGAACAATGCAGAAGAGCTGAAGGCCGCTATTGAAGCATCCTGGTCTTCCATAACACCTCAGCAGTGCCACAGGCTGATAGCTTCCATGCCATGCTACATTGAGGCAGTAATTGCTGCAAAAGGGGCCCAAACCAAGTACTGAGTACATATGCATGCTTATAATTTTCAGAGGTCTGATATTGTTCTATGTACAATCCTTGTTTTATTGATTGCATGTAATATTCTAATTTTCTAAGATTGTGGATTTGGGGTTTTCAAGAGCTGTAAGCCATAATCATCACAATTATGACAAATCACGGCTTGAACTATCTTGCTTTGCATGTAATGAGTCTATCTCATATATTAGTTTCACCTTTTAAGTTGCATTACTGAAATAAATGAACTTTTGCACGATATTCTAATTTTTCGAGTTTCACCTGTAAACACAGCTTGATTCCCAGGACAAACTTCCTGCAGGATAAATGCCATGAAATTATCCAGGTTCTGCTCAAGATGTAACAGATGAAGTTCTTTGTGTCTTTAGCCTCCTAATTTATACAGGGAAAAAATCCAGAAATAGTTAACAGGTTGGATAATGAGTGTCCTGTGCTGCATTCTTGAACTGAAGCCACTTCTATTGTGAGATTTTGGCAGCTTGTAACTCCATAAGGTTTAGCTTTCCTTTCCCCTACTGTTTGATGGTGTGTAAACACCACTAATTAGCTATAAATACCTACCAGCACCCAAATACAAAGTATCATACAAAGAACAGCTGTACCATTCAATAAACTCTTCTTCGCTCTAATAAATCTGGAGGTTCAGACAAGTTATGAGATTGGAAAAAGATTTGGTTTGCTTTTCTCCCTGTCTCTGCCTGCTTTTGTGGCGAGATTCAATTAATGAAAGATGCTTTAAGCTGCTGTTCCTGGGAAGGAAAAAACCAATGTACATAAAGCCAGGATAAAATGTGAAGTTTTGTTTGGGGAGTTGTATAGGCACTGCAGAAAGCTCCCCCCCACATTCATTGGCAAAAGCAAACAGAATAATAAGTAGGGGAAAAATGGAGAAGAGACAGAAAACAGGCAAGAGAGAAAGGTTTCAAATAAATAGAGAACAATAACAGGAAAAAGAAGCTTCTTCCTTTTTTTGTACTATTGTGACGGTAAAAACACACCTTTTTCTTTGCACTTGCAGGCTTTATACAGATCTGAAGATTATATTCTGGCTGTGCCCTTTCTTCTCTGAGTTGCTAGATACATATCCAATCCGATCCTTTTCAACCAGCTGTACCTAGATTTAAAAGCCTTGTCTCGTTTTCATGGAGCAAAACATTCGCATGGATGAAGCGCTTCAGATCTCAAGTGTTCAGTGTCACTGTGGTTAATTCATCAATTTTAATCAGGTTTTGCATATTTATCTATAAATCTCAGAAGGGTCTCCAGCCAAAAAAGCATAAACATTTTGGTTATAACCGTTGATATACTAGCAACATGAAAAGGTTCTCTTTTTCCCCCAAAGCAACCTTGATGAAACCTTTAAAAGAGACCATCACAACAAGGTGCTAATGAAGTGTCACATTACTCAGAAAGAGATATTTTAAGCATGCCACCGAAACAGACCAAAGTTGGAGTTTTCTGATAGAAGAGATGATGAATTGGCATTGTTAGTTGTCCATTTGTTGGTTAGATTTATGGTCTACCTTTTATTGAGGAACCAGTTCTAGTGGTTCATTCTCCCATATTTTTCCCCAGAAAAAAAATATATTGTGAGGTAGGTTGGACTCAGTAAGAGTGACTGAAGGTACCTTATGAGATTCCACTGACATGATTCAAGATTGACTTGAATGTAAATCTCCCTGGTGCCAGTCAATTTTTTTAACTACAACATGTATCTTATGATTATTTAGGAGAGCAGCAATCCTTTGTGCAACTTGAAAGAAAACTAATGTGGTTCAGAACATACTAGCCAACTTTTTTTCACACAACACATAGAGACACAATAGAATTCACTTCCATCAGGCCTGGCAATGGTCAATTATCCCCTAAATTCTAGAAACAGTGTCGTTAAATTTCTTGAAAGGCATTACGAACAACAATTAGTAGCAATTACATACGATGTAAGCTATAACATTCTCATAAAATTAACCAGATGCTTGAAATCTAAAAAAAAATCTAAAACCACTCCAAAGAAATCACCATTTTATTTCAGTGATTGACCAACAACAAAAACAAAATGCCATTCCATTGTGCCCAAAGGTTAATCTACAAACTACAAGAATATCTAAAATTTAAGGAGCTAGAATAGAAAAACATACTACTAGTAGTATCAAAACTAAAATATGACTTCATAATCAACTAATCAATTTGGTACCAGATCTTAACTGTCCAGATTACAGATTAACAGAGTTGGAAGGGACCTTGTAGGTCATCTATTCCAACCGCCCCTCCCCCAACCAGCAGACCCTACACCATTATTGACAGATGGAAGTCCAGTCTCTTCTTGAAAGCTTCCAGTGATGAGTCACTATTGCCAGTTGGGTGCCAATATAAATCCATCACAAGAAATAAATACATTTCCTGGTGCAAAGAGAGAATGATGGGTCAGTGTTATGGGGAAGCGGGGGGGGGGGAAGTAAGGAAAAAAATAAATCATTCTTCCATTTAGCCATTTCAGTTCTGGAAGCCAGGCTTCCCAGTTTTATTTCATTTCTTTTTAAAATCAGGGGCTCATTCATAGACTTCCAACAAGCCTTCACATTTGACGCATCTGACACCTACTCAGATGTACATGAATGACATTACTGGTCAAAATTCTAAGAGAGCTTTCCTACATATTTCTTAAGCACATGGGTTTTTCTTCCTGCTTTTGTACAACAACAAGAAGTAAAAAACATGGCTTCATGAAAATTGAAATAAGCTTTTAGCAGCGTTAACACACCTTCCATTTTCATGGGTCAAGAAAGGAACAGGCTCTGGAGAAAATGTTAGATATTTGCTTATGTATGGGTAAATGTTTTCCAGATGTGCAATCTGGAAACCAAACCACATCGTAGAGCTAGCCAACAATTGCAGGAATAACACCCTCATTCATTCATTCATTCAGTTAGTCAGTCAGTCAGTCAGTCAGTCAGTCAGTCAGTCAGTCAGTCAATCTCTCTCTCTCTCTCTCTCTCTCATTGACATTTTTTCTCTCTTCTCCTCCTCTCTTGCTAGTATCTTCTTTCACTGAATTACAACATTTGGCACTTGGAAGGTTAGCAAAAATTTTTAAAAATCATTCAAAACGACCATTTCAAACTTTTTAGGTCAACCAGGAATCTATCCTCTGGAGATCAATAAATATGTTACCACAGTCCTGAACAAATCATTTTTTCTACATGATTTACACAGAGTACCCTCATTTGCACATTATAGATTAACCCGAGGGTTTGAAAAAATAGCCCTATGCATTTCTGAATCTTGCCATGCATATTTTCATGGACCAATTATGGGCTACCTTAGCCCAAAAGCCCTGTGAAAGTCTGCATTTCTCCAGAGGAGAAGGAAGGGGAATGACAGTAGTGGTGGGATAACCTGGTGGGCTTGAGAATCCATTTTGTAATAATCGTTAATTAATTATTCCTAGTTGAGGGCAAGTAATACAGCTTATTTTACTTCTAGATTGAATCACTTTTGCATGCTTTTAACTAAGCTTTTCTTCTATTGGAACATAGGGAGATGGAGAGAAAGAGAGAGTTGGGTTAAGTAGATTTTTCTTTCAGAAGGAATATATAGGGCAATTGGAATACTTGGAGAATGACAAAATGTGCATTCCACTTCCCTTTCTCAGCATATTTGGCGGCCACTTTTTAAAAAAGAAATATAAGTAGTGAATTCATCTTACCATGACTGATCATCAACTATTGAAGACATTTTATGCACTGCAATTGTTAACATAACATCCATTCATTACCAACTCAGCACACCGCGATAAATGTAATGACTGAGTCATCAATTTAAGCGTGTCGCCTCCTATGATCTGCTGGAGCAATGGGTAACTTAAAAGCACTTATCACTTTTATGGCATTTTATGGAAGGATTTGATTTTGGTTGATTGGATAGAGTGATTTGGATCCTCCTGTAATTAATAGAGTTCTTTTAAGAGGGACTTCATGAATATAGAAAACATCCTTCTATTATTTGTCTAACCTAGTAAAATATAACTGGACTAGTAGTCTATTGGTAGTGCATAAGGTTCCATGCATACTTTTAATCTGTAGTAGCTCATGTAGATTCTGGAAAGGATTCATTCTGAAATCTTGGCAATCTACTATTAAACTGTATAAACCTGTAAAGTTTGTGATGCCCTCTGAATTCGATTGTTTGCTTGCATTACCCATTACCCATTACCAAGATTATCAATATGAGTAATTATGGGGTTTGCTACCTGTTTACAATACTTGCCCTGCCAGTGGGTGTGGTTTTCTCCTTGGTAGTTTCTTGATTTGGATATTGTTTTCTTCCTGATTGTTTGTCTAGTGTTAATTGCTACTTATCTGGCTGTAGACTGAGGGAAAGATTATGTTCTGGTCTTTTTGTTCCCTCCTTAGCTTTTTAATTGTGTCCTTTGAATGGGGTGTAAATGTGGTTTATCTCTATGTAGACCAGACCCAATGAAAGATTTTGACAGCTGCAGTTTCTTAAACTTTGTCTTAGAAGCCCTTCCCCCTTTTAAAAATTATGGAAGGCCCCAAAGAACTTTTGTTTGTGTGGCTTACATTTTTAATATTTATCATATTAAAAATTAAAATTGATGTATTCATAAAATATTTATAGAATCATAGAAAAACAACAATATCTAAACCTATTATACACAAACATAAATAAAACATTTTTCATGAAAAAAATCTCTATATTTTAATAAATATTTTTTAAAAATTTTTATAAATAGTAATGAGAAGAGAGATATTATTCTAAATTTTTGCAATATCTGACAAATAATTTTCTGGGAGAGTATTGAGCTACCCCGGGGGGGGGCTGCAACCACACTTTAAGAAACTCTGGTCTATGGGACCAAATGTGGGTTGAAGGTTTTAATTTTTTTGTAGCATTATATTTTTGTCTTCAAAAATCCCTGAGCATGTCCTGTGCCCCCATGGATTTTTGCCACACTCAGATTTTTATTCTGCCCTGAATGTAACTGATAAAAAGCAAGGTCGATCATCAAACTGACGGAAGTTGTGAATTTTTGATGTAGGCCATCTAGCATTAGTGATGCCAGTTGGAAACTGTCTCGAAGCATTTAGATTAAAAACATCACAGCTGTAAGTTTCCTGGGAGAGCCAAAGTGTGAGCAAAGGTTTTCAACTGTGTGAGAAGTTTCATTCTGAATATTTACATTATTCAACCTAGTTGTGAATTAAATTACTTCCCATGATGCCAATTGTAATTGCACATTTTGCTTACCGACTTGTTGTCGCTTCATATTTGTATAAACAAGCAAACATCCCTGACTTTAAGTGAGTTGGTATGATTTTAAAACTGCACAGAAACAAACTGAATATTGGACATCATTTGCTTAATAAAGGAATGATGAGCTCTTTCTCTCCCAACTTCTGTTGAGTTTCTGAGTCCTAAATATTTTCCCTCAAATAAAACCAATCTAATTAATGTACAATTCGAAGGTAGACCTGGATAGGTGAAAGGTGAAAAGAGGGAAACGTGGGTGGCAGTTCAATTTCTCTACTAACAGGATTGTTTTTCTTTGTCTTTTCCCCCTTTTCTTTTCTTTCTTTTCTTCTTCCTTCTCTTGAAAACTCCCCTCTCAAACAGCAGCTTTCAAGGAAAAGGCATCTCCCTAACGAGACTCTGAACCAATCTTAGTAAGTATTTTTTTTTGAAATGAAGCCGAGGGGTGGCTAGGGCACTTGGGCCAAAGGTTGACCACCTGTAGCTCTAATGAATAATAGCACCTTTCTACAGACACAATAAGATGCAATCTGTTTGATTAAGTTTAATGAGACTTCGTTCAAAATAAGAGTCATCAGGAATAGATCTACAGCTTCACACACAGACATATACACAAGCAGAATAAGAGGACCTTGAAAGTCTTCTAGTCCGAACATGTAAAAGAAACAATGATGTCATGGACACCAAAAATTGGTTATTTATTTATTTATTTTATTTGAACTTGTATGCCGCCCCCTCTGCCGAAGGACTCGGGGTGGCTCACAACTAAAATATGAACAATAAATAATTAAAAAAACAATTAAACCCAAACAAGCCCAAACAACTAAAACCCAATTTAAAACAACCCCCACCCCAAAAGTCAGTCCAGCCCGGCCTGCTCAAACAGCCAGGTTTTTAGATCGCGGTGGAAGGAGGGGAGATCCGGAGCCAAACGGAGCCCCAAGGGCAGTTGGTTCCACAAGGCGGGAGCCACTACAGAATAGGCCCTCCCCTGGGCCACCACCAGCTGACACTGTCTTGCGGATGGACCCCAAGGAGTCCCTGTCTGTGCGCACGCACAGGGCGATCGGCATTCAATGTTATAATATTGTTACAATATTGTTATAATATTGAATTGGCTAAATGGCAAATGCTTTGAACCATCAATAAGAAAATAACATTGGCCACGGCATACAAGGAAAACCTTTATAAGATATTTTACTGTCATGCCCCTGTCAGAATCTGATTCTGAGGGGGAGGCCGAGCAGCTGACAGGGAGTGGGAGTGTGGCTCCGTTGGCTGTGGAAGAAACTGGGGAAGGGCAAAGTCCGGCTGGGCAGAGCAGGGGAGAGGTAGAGCTAGGCAGAGGGAACTCAGAGGAAGACCCAGGCCCACCCCCTCTTCATCCTAGGGCACACAGGGAGGAACAGAGAAGGGAGCAATGTGGGTTGTGTGGCTTATGGGAGAGGAAAGGGCCCTGATTCCCTTCATTAGCTGCAGCTGGGAATGCAGTGTTTAAAAAGGGAGATTGCGCATAGCAATTTGTTGGAAGCAAATTGTGAGTTATCTTTTATTGTCAAGGCTTATCTGGGTTCCTGGTGTCTTCCCAACTGTGTGTTTTGTTGGCCTTTGAATAAATTCTATCAGTGGTTGCATAGAAGAAGGCAAGGTCGGAACATAAGTAGCTATGATGATTAGAATAATTAATAAACAATGTATCAAACAAGACGATTATAAATGGTGAAGTAAAATTTATATACATATAACAATTTTAATGCCAGAACGGATGCACTGTATTATATTCTTTTAATAACAATAAAAATAAATAGGAAAAAAAAGCCTTCTAGCCCAACCCCCTACTCCAGCAGGAAGACCTTATACCATTTCAGACAAATGGCTGTCCAATCTCTTCTTAAAAACCTCCATGATTAAGCACCCACAACTTCTGAAGGCAAGCCCTTCCTCTGGTTGATTGTTCTCACTGTCAGGGAATTTCTCCTTGGTTCTAGGTTGCTTCTCTCCTTCATTAGTTTCCATCCATTGCCTCTTTTTCTGCCTTCAGGTGCTTTGGAAAATAGGTTGACCCCCTCTTCTTAGTGGCAGCCCCTGAGATATAGGAACACTGCTATCTTGTCACCCCCAATAAGCACATGCACATGTAGTAATGTTGAGTGAATCATTAATCAATGACAAATCTAATATATGCAACAGAAGAATCTATTAGTGAACTTAAGTGAGTGGGAAATTTCAGTTGCTGCTTGATTTCCCTGCCCCCCCATCTAAGGACTCCCACCTCCAAGCCTTACACCTGAGTTGCCCCTTTTGTCTCAGCTGCTCTTGCCTTCTAGCAGCTCTGCACATACACACACTGGGAACAGGCTCCCTTTGTTCCTCTGCCTCACTGCTGCCAGATTCCGAAGACTCCAGAGTCAGCACCCCACTCCCAGATGGTCCTGGCCCCATCTCTGCATTGGACACAGGGCCCTTGTCCAAGTCCTCCCCTGACTCCTGGACTGGTCCTCTTTCTTCCTCACTGTCCGATTCCACTACCGTCTGCACAGACTGCCGGTGAACCACAAGAGGTCGTATAAGTATGAACTTTTAAGTTGCCAAGCATCTAAAATTTGATCAGGGATTCCACAAAGGTGGTCACTGTGAAAAAATGGTCATGTCACCTTTTTTCAGTGCCATTGTAATTTTGAATGGTCACTATGTGAACTGTTGTAAATTGAGGACTACCTGTGACCAGTTTCCGCCTTTGTCTATTAAAAGGAATGATTTCAGAAAAGGAAACAGTTATAAAATAAAATTACAATGTATGCTGCAGCATAAGGAACCAAGTAATAACTGAAATTACAACATTAAGCTTAAATATTTTATGCTGTTGTAATAGGCTCATTCAACAGCTCTTGGTGCTGATGTTCGTAAAACATTCAACACAGTCTCATTCACTAAGGTGCCTTCATTTCCTAATATATATATTGGGAATAATATATATATATAAAAAGCCAAGTACCACACACTCATCGCGAAATCTCCAGAACCGTAAAGCCTACAAATTTGAAATTTGGCATGTTTGTTCCTCTTGGCTTCTAGATGCTCACTAAGGAAGGATTTTTTGAAATGACCATCAGAGCATTAGTATTTCATATATTATTATTATTATTATTATTAACACGTCTGAAACAAACTCTGTTCCAACTGCCAGTTGCCTCACATTCCGTACCTCAGTTCAAACTGTTAGACGTTCCACTCCTTCACTTAGGAGCGGCCTGGGGCTCCTTACAGTACTAAATGTTGCTACCTCACCAAAATGTCTACGCCTTCCATCTATGGAACTGCTTCCAGACTCAAGGCGACGAGAGCGATATTCTCTTATGTGTTTCAATCACCAACCCACCACTGAGCCAACGGATTATGAACCAAATTTCTCCTGCATAGCCCAATCACATATTTTTGTTGCAAAGCACAGGTATCCAGCTAGTCCTTCATAAAGGGTGTTAAGTTTGCATAGAGAGGCAGACACGGAGTGCTTCAGCTCTTAAGTTTTATTGTGACTTCAGCTCAGAATGGACCTGATTTGGCTTAGCCGAGGCAGCTTTATATAGCCGGCTGCCTCGGCTGACAGCCAATCAGAGTGCAGGGTTTTCCCACACTTTTTAACCAATGATTTCAAACACTTTACAAGAACAACCAATCAATTCAAACTCTGCATACATAACACCCCTCCCCACTAGGTTTAGTCCAAACTCAAACCCCATCTATCTAATGTATTCTTTTAAATAGGTGGGGCTCTTGCATGTACATAGAGACCTACGTGGTTCAGGTTTTTTAGGAGTCTCACATTGTGATAAAGGAAATGTATCTGTCAACATCTCCATGCTTGGACTACTAGTCAGAGTAGAACCTGTTTGGTTACTACAACCTGGTCTCTCCTCCCAGTCCAACTCCAACCCAAGGTCAGCACCCAAGTCTGGTAGTGATGTGCAATCTTCCATTTGTGAAAATGGTTGTTGGCACTGTGACAGGTTTTGGGATGGTTCCTGTCATGTTAGCTCGTTACGGGGTTGGTTCTTACTTGCTGATTATCTCCATTATCTCCCCCTTCCCCCCTAGAAGAGGCTGTGGGAATGGAATCCAGAGAGGAGTAAGGGCGATGTTCCAGAGGCAGTCTGGACCTTAACTGATCTATGTGCCTACTCCACAATAGACCATCTTCAGTTTGAACCCTGTAAGACCTGGGGCCTGTGATTTGGGTTACCTCTGCAGGAATCCATAGTGGTTCACCTACAAGGTTTTTAGCATAAATAGAATCACCCACAGTGAATGTACGAGTCTTGCTATTAGAATCTAATGGAGCATTGGGTGCGTAAGTGGGATGGAGGCGATCCAGAGTGGACCTTAGTTTCCTGCCCATCGAAAGTTCAGCAGGAGTTAGATTAGTGGATGGGCTGGGAGTGATGTGCTGGATACTGAGTAGTTTTTCAACTTTCTCAGTGATGTCCCCTGGACCAAATTGTTGGAATTTCTCCTTGGTAAAGCGTACCATGCGTTCAGCCCGGCCGTTAGCCGAAGGATGCCCAGGGGCTGTAAGGGCATGTCTGATACCCTGCTGTGCTAAATATGGTTCAAAAAGGTTGGATGTAAATTGAGGACCATTGTCAGAAACAAGCAGATCAGGCAACCCATGAGTTACAAAAAGTTTCTTAAGCTGTTTGATGACAGCTTCAGCTGTGGTGGATGCCATAGGGATAACCTCTAACCATTTGGAGTATGCATCTACTATAATAAGGAAAGTGTGCCCTCTGGTAGGGCCAGCAAAATCAATGTGAATCCTGGACCATGGGCTCCTAGGACATTCCCATTCCTGTTTGGGGGTGAGAGGTGGGGCAGGCCTGACTTCCTGACAGTTGGGACAGGATGCAACCCAGTTTTCAACCATTTTGTCAATACCTGGCCACCATACATAACTCCTGGCCAATCCCTTCATTCTGACAATTCCCGGATGACCCTCATGCAACATTTCCAAGACCTCTTTCTGTAGTTTTGCAGGAATAACCACCCTGTTACCCCACAAAATACATCCTCTTAATACAGATAACTCAGTTTGTCTGGATTCAAATGGTTGGGAACCTTGAGGCAGATCTTGAAGTGGCCAACCTTTCTTAATCCAGCCTATAACAGGAGCCAATAAAGTGTCTTTGGCAGTCTCTCTGGCAATTTCAGCAGCATGGACTGGAAGCTTGGCAACAGTTTCTAGAAAAAGGTGTAAGTCTCAGGAGCAGGGTCCTCAGTGTGTGTAGGAAGTGGGCAGTGACTCAAAGCATCTGCGTGCCCAATGTCTTTTCCAGGTCTGTGGATGAGTTTGTATGAATAAGCAGCAAGAAATTCAGTCCATCTCAGCATTCTTGGTGACAGGATTGTTGGTGTTGGTTTGTCCCCTGCCACAATGCCTAAAAGAGGTTTGTGATCTGTGACAATGGTGAATCTTCTCCCATATACGTACTCATGAAATTTCTTGACAGCTGCCACGATTGCCAAAGCTTCCTTGTCCAGTTGGCTGTAGTTTCTCTCTGCTTTAGTCAAAGTGCGAGAGTAAAATGCAATAGGGCTTCCTTCCACTGGGAAGCACGTGGCTCAACACCCCACCCCACTCCAAAAGGGGATGCATCACAAGTTAGTACAACAGGCAAATTCTCAGAGAACTGTATCAGTACACAATCAGAAGTGATTTGTTTCTTAATATTGTTAAATGCAGCTTGTTCTTTTCTGCCCCAGACCCATGCAGATTTTTTGTCCAGTAATCTATGTAGGGGTTCTGCAGTGGTTGCTTTCTGAGTAGAAACATATGATAGAAGTTAATGAGTCCCAGAAATGCTTGCAAGTCTGTTTTGCATTTTGGCCTGGGGGCTTCTTTGATTGCCTGGACTTTGGCTTCTGTGGGGTGGATGCCATGTTTATCAATCATGTAACCCAAGAATTCTACTTTGTCAGTTCTAAGTGTGCATTTCTCTTCTTTGACTTTTAACCCCGCTTTTTTGAATCTGGTTAGGACTTCTCTGAGCTTCTCGTGTAACTGAGTGTCATTTTCAGCAGAGATTAAAACGTCATCAAAATAAGGCACCACCCTAGGAAACCCTTGTAACATCCTTTTCATAAGGCTTTGGAAAATGCCTGGTGCCACACTTACTCCAAATTGTAACCTTTTGCATTTGAAAGCACCTCTATGGGTTACAATGGTTTGGGCCTCTGCAGTTGCATCATCAACTGTTAACTGTTGATATGCCTGGGCCAGGTCCAATTTGGCGAAGACTGTGCCCCCGCCAAGAGAATGTAATAAATGATGCACTGGAACTGGATATGCGCTCTGTTGTAGCGCATGGTTCAATGTCCCCTTGTAATCTCCACAGATTCTTACAGACCCATCAGCCTTGACTGGTGTGACTATGGGTGTCTCCCACCTGGAGTGGTCAGTGGGCTCTAAAACCCCTTGAGCTATTAGTTTATCTAATTGTGCATCAATTTTTTCCTTTAAGGCAAATGGAACCCTTCTGGGTTTTAAATGGATTGGTTGTACCTTGGGATCTAGATTGAAAGTGATAGGGGTCCCCAAGTACTTGCCTAATCCATTGCTGAAGACCTCTGGAAACTCAGACTTCAAGGCCTCTTCCCACTCAGTGTTGCTCACGTGATTGATGCCAGTCACCTCGATGCCCAGCGGGTTGAACCATTCAAGTCCCAGCAAACTTGGGCGATCCTTGTCACGATGGTCAGGGGTAGACGCTTGGTGTGGCCTTTGAACTTCACGTTGAATTCTCTTGTTCCAACTACTGGAATCTTGTTCCCTTGGTAGTCTTTAAGAGTCAATGCTTGCTTCTTGAAGTGATTCTTTGATATCTGGTAACAGTCTTTGAATAGTGTCCCATGACACCATAGATAAATATGAGCCTGAGTCCACTTCCATTTGGCAGGCCTTCCTTCAATAAGTACCTTGACATGCACTTTTCTGTTATTTAAAGAAGATGAATGACCAATAGTTACTGTCTGATGAGTTTCATTCTTCCCATTTGCTTCTGTGCTGCGCCCCATTTTCTCACTGAGGTTGTTTGGCTTGAATTCTTTGTCTTTGTTTGCAGCAAACTTCCTTCTGTTTGGTGGAGTTCTGGATGATTTGCAGACTCTTGCTAGGTGCCCTCTTTTTTCACACGGGGGCAAATGGTGTCTAGAAACTTGCATTCAGTGTGGGGTGGCTTCCCCACCCTCTGCAGTAGAAATCTTGCCTCTTTCTTCCCAGGTCTTTTCTTTTCCGCTCCATTCTGAGTCTGTAAATTCCTTCCTCCACCTCACTGCAATCTGACTCAGAATCTAGTTCTCACAATGATTTGTGGTGGTTTCCCCATCAGAATGGCTCGTGGCCCTGTTCATCTTCCTCATGGCTGCTGCTGAGGATTTGGTGCTTCTGCTGAAGATGCTTCTTCTATGGCTTCTTTCAGCGTGATCTTAGGTTTCATTAATAACTTGCTCTGTAATACCTTGTCTTTAAGGCCCAACACAAAGCGTCGGCATGGCCTCCTCTAAACTGTTGAATTCACATGCATCCCCAATGTCTCTTAAACGCTGCAGTAGTTTTACGCTTTTGTTTTCCCTTGATCATGATGATAAAACTCGTGTCTCTTAATGAGGCACGATACTTGTAGCGTAATGGGCTCTTAACAGCCTTTCCAGATCAGGCCAAACCATTACCTTCATCTGCTGCTCCTGCCAGTACCTTCTTCATCTTGAAAACTGCCGGAAGGAGCAGTAAGGTTGCTGAAAAGCTGTCTTCTCACGACAGGAAATATCTTTCCTCCAGATACATTTGGAACGATCTGCATAAGACTCCCAGTCTTCTGCCATCCGAAGAGCGGGGCTGGGGGTGTTCAGTGCAGCCATCTAGCTCTGCTTCTGTTCCCATCGCCTTCTCTTCAGAATCCCACCTTAATGAGTGTTAATTGCATAGAGAGGCAGACACAGTGCTTCAGCTCTTAAGTTTTATTGTGACTTCAGCTCAGAATGGACCCAATTTGGCTGCTTGAGGCAGCTTTATATAGCCGGCTGCCTCGGCTGACAGCCAATCAGAGTGCAGGGTTTTCCACTTTTTAACCAATGATTTCAAACACTTTACAAGAACAACCAATCAATTCAAACTCTGCATACACAAAGGGTTTAACATATCTACCTCTAAGCCAGCCTGAGGAGAAGGCAACATTAAAATTAACCATTGAATATCATCATGCTATCTTCAGAAGGAACAAAGTTGCTTTTCTCTTCTAACACTGT
>CM019162.1:16114977-16196302 GCA_009733165.1 Naja naja
CGTTGACCATAGGGGAGAGGTGTTGCCCGGGATAGGGCGTGGAACCTGGGGGTCCCCCTGGATGCATGGCTCTAGTTGGAGGAGCAGGTGGGGGCCGTCGCCAGGGGGGCCTTTGCCCAGGTCCGGCTGGTTTGCCAGCTTCGCCCGTTTCTGGACCAAGATGCCCTGCGTACAGTCACTCATGCCCTTGTTACTTCCCAACTTGACTACTGCAACGCTCTCTATTTAGGACTGCCCTTGCATACCATCCGGAGACTGCAGCTGGTGCAGAATGTGGCCGCGCCGATGGTGATGGGAGTTACCCGATTGTCCCATATTAACCCCCTCCTGCGCAGCCTGCATTGGTTGCCGGTTGCACTCCGGGTGAGATTCAAGGTTTTGGTTTTAACATTCAAAGTCCTACACGACATGGGTCCACAATATTTAAGGGAGCGACTCCTGCCAATATTGAGTGCCAACCGCCCTGTGTGGGCACACAGGCAGGGGCTCCTCAGGGTCCCGTCGGCAAGCCAATGTTGGCTGGTGGTCCCCCAGCGACAAGCCTTTTCTGTGGCGGTCCCCGACCTGTGGAACCAGCTGCCTCTGGGCCTCCGTCTGGCCCCTGACCTCCGCCTTCCGCCACGATTTGAAGACTGGTTATTTGACCAAACCAGGCTGTGACTGCCTCTTGGGGGGGGATAGTTTTAAATATCTTAAATTTGGCATTATTGGGCTTTGTACTTGTTTAATTCTTTTTAGCTATTTATTGTAAATGTATGTTTTTAGTTGTGAGCCACCCGAGTCTTCGGAGATGGGGCGGCATATAAGTCCAATAAAATAAATAAATAAATAAATAAATAAATCAATCAATCAATCAATCAATCAATCTTAGGCATGAAAGTTGGCTGAATGACTTTGGGCCAACCAACAAGGGACTGTGAGTTCTAGTCCCAGCTTAGGCACCTTTCTCTCCCATTCCAACTAATTTCACAGGGTTTGTGGGGAAATAGAGAAGGGTATTAAAAGTGGGATATAATAATAAATAGATAAAAATGGTGAGTCCCAACTATTATAAGATGGCCAGAGTATTTATATTTATCCTTGCTATAAGTCAGAAATGTAATCAAGAAGGAAAGATCATTAAAACACCTCTAAGGAGATAATGTATGCATACAAACACACACACAACCCACACACAGACTTTTGAGGCTTGTTAAATATGCAGCCTCCGTAACACAGTTGAAGCAATTTTAAAGTCTAGTATTCAGCATAGCACTTTGATCCACTTAATTTCATATTCCAAAGTTTTAATGGGTATAATATTAGATAGATGATCGTTCTATTAGTTTAATCTTTGACAGTATCCATATGGCTTTGGAAATACATTTTGCTTCTGGAGCGGTTTTTGAATTCAAAATAATTATAACACTCTAGGTGTTAGTACTGTAAATGGCACTCTGATCTTCCTCTCTGTATATTTCCTTATGCATGCTCCTTTTATGATTATTGATCATAAAAGGAGCATGCATGATTATCTTCCTATTGAGATAAGAAATAGTTTGGTGTGTATATATACTCTCTCTGTGTGTGTACTTCTTCTTTTTGTTACAATTTAGTAATCCCTCCCTCACAGAATTATTACCTGGGTCTCTCAAATTGAAGTTAAAATTTGTGGTTTTTTGGTTTTTTTTTTTTTTGCTATTAACACAAAATTAAAAAGCTCAACATTCAGGGCCTGGACAATCTGGAACTGCACCGCCTGTGGTCTGATCCAAGCATAGTACACAAAATTGTCTGCTACAGCGTCTTACCTGTCAATGACTTCTTCAGCTCAATCACAATAATACATGGGCAAACCACTGATACAAACTCAAGGTAAACCACTCCAAACTCGATTACAGAATACACAACTTCAGCAACAGAGTGGTCAATGCCTGGAACAACCTACCCAACTCCATTGTTACAGCCACAAAGTCTCACAGCTTCAACCTCAAACTGCCTACTGTGGACCTCACCCCATTCTTAAGAGGTCCTTAAAGGGGCGTGCATAAGCACAGCGTGCCTACCATCCCTGTCTTACTGTCCCCTTTTATCTGTATTTACTCCCTTTGTTCTTGTTTATGTTCATACTTATACTTGTTATCTTGTACAAGTTTGACAAACAAACAAACAAATAAAAATACATTACATTTAAGTACCATATCAAGACACACCCACACCCACCCACACCAAATAAGGGGTTGACCATAATGTCGGAATACAACCTCAATAAAAGAGTTGCAGTATTCTTTTTATCTGACACCTTACAATGTGTCGAGTGCACCAGCTTTCAAAAGGAACCAGGCAGATGGTCGATCCAATGAGGATGCAGACATTTTATTGATTTGATTTATATCACTGCCAGTCTCCTATAGGTGATTCTGGCTGGCTTATAATAACACAGATGAAAACAAATAAAATACCTCATAGGAAATAAAAACACACGGCAACTGAGATTCATAAAATAACTGTCAACAAAGCCAAGGGACAGACTCTTATTACCAGAGATGGTATTCAGACAGTTCTGACCAGTTCTGGAAAACCGGTAGCAGAAATTCTGAGTAGTTCAGAGAACTGGCAAATACCACCTCTGACTGACCCAGACCCCATCTATTCTTTGCCTCCTGAGTCCCAGCTGATTGGCCTGCACAGGAGAACAGAGCTGAAAAGCAGATTAGTGGGGTGAGGAGGGAATGGAGATTTTGCAATATCCTTCCCCTGCCCTGCTCACCAAGCCATGCCATGCCCACAGAACTGGTAGTAAACATTTTTGAATCCCACCAATCCCTTCAAGCTTGGGCACAAAACCAAGTTTTTTAGAGTCTTGGGAAAGGTCAGAAGGTCAATATAATCTCATTGATGTTCCTCAAGATGGGTGGATTGATGCTGTTCAAGATGCTGTTTTTTGCCATAGCAAAAAAGGCTCTCATTTGGGATCCTATCAGCTGACACTCTTCAGCTTATGACCCCCAGACTATGCCACACTGTTTGGAAAGAGAAAGTCCTGTAAGTCCCAAACTATGAAAGACTTTAAAGGTAACTATCAAGACCTTGAACTGCACTCAGAAGAAAACTGGAAGTCAATGCAGCTCGTGGAACAAAGGTGTCATCACATACACTGCAAAGCCAGTTATATTAAACTGCTCCTCCTTCTGTGTCCTGCACCAGCTGAAACTTCCAAATTTTCTTCAAGGGCAGCCCTTCTAATATTGCATGCAGGAGCATGGTAAGTTTGGAAGAAAGTTTTATCTTCCAAATAAGATAAAAGGACTTTTAATTTATCTTTGGTGTGCTACCTCCAGATACTTTCAGAAGAAAAAAAATTCAGAGTCATTATGGTTTTTGTGCATCCCATCCCAGTAAGCCAACTTTGTGCTCCATCTGTGGATCTAGCCACTCAGAGTTGCCACAAACCATGAGCTGGATGGCAAAAACACAATTAAGAATGAATTGCAATTAAGTGGTGGAACAATTTGCCTTCAGAAGTTAGTGGATGCACCCACAGATGAGAAGGTAATACAAAAAGTATTAGAATGTGCCGAACTGGACAGACTAACAATGGAACTTAAGAACAAAGAGGAAACAGAATGCTACCTAACATGGGATGTTATATATATAATTGGTTAAATAATAGATGCAGAGATTAGTATTTAACAATGAAAGAAGATTAACAAAATAGAAATAAGTACAGATATATTGAAATATGTAAGAATAAACTATGTAAGCAATACCGCTATTGGATTGTATGTGAATATAGTTTAAAATGCACAAAATGATAAATGTTTTGCATTATGGTATAAATAAGAAAATAATAGTTATAATCATGATGTGTAACACTATGTAGTCAAAAGAGATTATACTGTATGATAGTTAAAAGCAGGATGTATATTATGATGTAAAAAAAAAGGATTTGTTATAACCAGTGCACTGACATTGTAAAATAGGAACTCTGATGAACAATAATGAAAAATGTACAATACAAATATTTTAAAAAAGAAGTTTGGGGGTGCTCTATCACTGGAAGTTTTTAAGAAGAAATCAGACAGCCATTTGTCTGAGATGGTATAGGGTTTCCTGCCTCAGCAGGATTGGAATACCTTAAAAGTCCCTTCCAGCTCTGTGATTCATTGAATTCTGTTAAAAAGAACAGTCTTGTACTGTAGATACAGAATTTGATGACTCTGATGTAAATGTTAAGTGAGAAGAAGAAATCATTCTCTTCACGGTTAGCAAGAACTGGAAACCAAAACACCCTAAGCAACTCATTGTACACATGTTGTACTCTGACAATAAAGGTTGGTTTGATTTGATTTGAGTTGGTTTGATTTGATTTGATGATGGGCATGACTTGCTTTTTCAGCTTGTTCAATATATGCATTTTGTATACCTGATGGGAGAAGTTGAAGAGGGCATCAGGATGATGTGGATAGCAATTTGGAAACATTCTCTGCTTACCAACATACAGACATACCACATCTGAATTTATCCATATTTGGAAAACAATGGGACTTCAGCAAGTCATGGACTAAGACGGATGCAGGACAAGATGCTGCCTGACAAATGTGTTGTGCTTAGGAGCTAATAAATACTTCGTTCTTGAAAGCCCATATTCTCCTTGAAATGTTGCATGGAAATTTCTTTTTGAAACGAAGAGAGTAATGTGGATTCTTTGGTGGTTGACAGTCATAAAGAATAAATCAAAATCATCTTGGGGGGAAAATCTGTCTTAATGGATCATATAGACAAATATCTAATTTTAACCATTTTTGACAGATGGAGACATTGGTGTGTCAGAATATAGTCATTTTGCCACAAATACTGTCAAGGAAGCTTGTCAAAATGGTTGCAAATTGCTTCTCCAGTTATCTTAAGGGGCGTGATGGCTTTTAAAGCTGGAACTGTGGTCACAGCAGTAAATAGGCGGCAATAGTGAATAGCATAATTCTGCACATTAAAACATGTTCATCGTTGCTGTTATCCCCATTATTATTAAGGTGTGTGTGTTTATTTTTTTAAAAGAAAATGAAATTGAACCAGGCTCTTCATCTTTGCTAACCAAATCCAATTAGTTTGTTTTCCTGGACAAATACCTCTGCTTGAACTTGGACTATGTAAATTGTGAAATTAATCAAATTGAAAGTTCATGGTGAATATTAATGTCAACTTCAATTAATGTGCTGGAATGAAGCTAATTTCTACTTGGCTCCACACAAACGGAAGCTGGGCCAGGCAGCAAAAGTCCAAATATTTACCAACTTCAGCTACAAGTTTGGAAAGGAAAAAGGTTACAGCAATATGAGGTGACAGTTTGATTTCATCCCTTGTTTACTAATGAAAACATTTGATGGGAATTTCTTCTCCCTTATCTTCAGAGTTTGGAAATATATTTAAAATAGTCAAGATTGACTTGATGAATGCAGCTCTATAGTTTTCACGACAACTGTATTTTGTTTGTTTCTTTGTTTATTAAATTCATATGGCCACCCATCTCTTCCCAAAGATAGAAACAGATTTTGTGCCTTTTTTTTTTTGGCAGGCACAAAAAATTCAAGAGTTAGTAAGTTGCAGTTGAGAAGATTTATTGGTCGGGCCTACACATAAGAATAGAGTTGGCTTAAGGTTCAGTACTAAATTGGCATCAGATAAGGGTCAATGAAATTCAGGAGGGTTTGGACTTAGACCATTTGTGGGAACATAGCGACTCTAGGCTGCTGACTTGTTTAACTCTGCCCCCCTGTTGGAAGAAATATCCTTCTGGGTTCAGTTCCAAGTGGGGAAAAAGACACTGGAAATATGGAAGCCGCTTGGAAAGATGGTTTAATGGTGGACAGGACCACATGGCTTGGAGCTCCAAAGTGAAAAGAATGATCACATGCTTCAGGATGTTGAGTGAAGGAAAAGAAGGGCTGATATGCTGGGAGTGTCTGGGTTTTATACCCTCTGTTGGGATTTGAATTTGAGCTTGTATTCTGATTGGTTGTCAGACTCCCATGGGGCCATGCACGGGCAACACTGTAGGCTGTCCTAAGTCCCAGGCTTGGTTGAGCCTTGCTGGATGATGATATAATGAAAGGGCTTTGGGCAATTCCTATTATAGGTCTACTTGGAGTAGATCTTTGTTATGTAAAATAGACTGGCCTAGGCCAGAGTAATGGTCCATTAGCAAAGGTGTGTGTGGGGGGGGTGAGTTTCTGCCTCTCTGAGTTTCTACTTTTCTTTTTCGGGGAAATATTCTGCCTTTTTATTATATCCTAAAATAGTTCATTTTCCTAGGAGGGGATGGGTTATCTTCCAACACCCCCAAGTTCTGCTACTCTTCTCCTATAAGATGTGTCTCTGGGTGGCATATATACAACCAGGAATTAAAAGATTTTACACATCTATTAGAATGATAAGAATAGTTAAAACATGGCAGGGAATATGTTACATATAATATAACCAGTATTCAGACTCTCTATTAAGAGGATTTTTCCAGACTTGCTGGGAAATTTTTTTTGAGGGATTGTTTGACCATAATTCTCCATTGCCTGCTTCTTAAGCTGTTTTTTCCAACTTTCTAGTTTAGCACATTTTCTTGGTATTTCTGGAACTTTCCTATCGAGCTACTAAGATCTATACTGTTGAGTTTTTCTGAGATCAACCAAGCTTATTTAAGTGCTGAGTTTGAGAAGACAACTACCTGAAGCCTTTTCTGTTGTATCTTTCAAGCTTCCCCTTTAGATTCAAGGTAACATTACATTTTTAAATTTTAAAAATTAATGTTTTTAAATTTTAAATTTATTTTTTAAATTAATAAATAAACTAATATTTTTTTAAAAAAAATATTTTAAGCCTTTTAAAATTCTTGATTTGCTGTACTTTTGCAAGCACGCCAAAACTTCAGTTTTCAACTACTTTGGCCTTTCGAAAGCACATTCATCTTCTATCACCTGTAATTTAAAGATGAATTTAGGAAACAAAAAATATATTCTCAAGGCTTAATTCCTAATTCTCTAATTGTCCAAACTGGGCAAAAAAAGAAGAAGAAGAAGAAGATAACCATGCATGCACCTTCCATTTATCAGCTTGCTTTCAACTTTGGCCTTTAAATTTTGCTTATTTTTCATTTGAGTTCTTTTGGGCTCAGCTCATTAGTTGCAATGTTCTGCCCCATTCCTCATCTCATGGTCCATGCTGAACCTTCCTGATTGGGTTATGGAGAGCTTAAGACTTCTTCTGTCTCTTCCTCCATCGCTCTTTTTTTGTGACTGTGTAACAGTTCTCAACACTTAGGCATTATATAATAGTATATTATAAAATATACTGCACGCGTGTGCACGTACGCACAAACACACACACACACTTAAAAACCTCCTCCCAGAGGGGAGCAACAGAAACAGACCATGGAGTGGGTGTGCGGGGTCTCTAACCATGCTTGGAGCTCAGAGCACATCGCGCTTATAAGCGGCATCCTGAATGACAGGAAGTGAGCTTCTGTAATCTTCTCTGCTGTCCTCATCACTCTCTGAACAGTTATCCAATCTCACATTTGATCAGAGAAGAAAAAAGGAGGACTCTGCTCTGGCTTTCTCCTTTCACAGGTGTTGTTGATAAAACTAAAGTTCCCTGCCAGCCAGAGGTGGTATTCAGCAGGTTCTGACCAGTTCTAGAGAACCGGTAGTGGAAATTTTGAGTAGTTCAGAGAACTGGCAAATATCACCTCTGACTGGCCTTGTCCCCATCTATTCTCTGCCTCCGGAGTCCCAGCTGATTGGCTGGGTCTTCTTTTGTTGCCCTGCACAGGAGAACGGAGCTGAAAAGCAGGTTAGTGGGGTGAGAAGGGAATGGTGATTTTGTAGTATCCTTCCCACCAAGCCATGCCCACAGAACCGGTAGTAAAAATTTTTGAATTCCACCACTGCTGTCAGCCAGATGGGCATTTCAAGTTCAAGTTAGAGTGAGAATTCAGATTTCATTGCACAAACTCAATGAGCTGCCTGCTGTCAATGAGAGAAGGTCGACACCTTTTAGCCATGCTAAAAAGCTAGCTGGGGGATGGAGGAGGAACTGTGCGGTCCAACCTTGGCAAGTTTAAAAGTTGTGCTGGCTGAGGAATTTTGGGAGTTGAAGTCCACATGTCTTAAATTTGCCAGGGAACTGCCAACTAATGGTAGGCAGACCCCCAGGCAGGGGTGGGATTCTACCAGTTTGCACCTATTCTCTAGAACCGGTTGTTAACATTCTAAGCAGTTTGGAGAACCGGTTGTTAGAAGAAATTACTGGCCTAATCCTGTAAGGAAGGCAGGAAGGAAACATTCTGGTGTTGCTTACAGAAACTGCCTCTCCATTAACCCTTGTTACATTCTTGGCAGGACTAGACTTCCTGTCTCTGGAATGTCTCTGGAGTTATTTTTCCCTCCTTTGCTGGTATTTTGCTTGTGTGGAGTGACCATTCAAAGTTACAATGACACTGAAAAATGTGACTTATGACTGTTTTTCACACTTACGACTGTTGCAGCATCCCCACAGTCACGAGAGGCCAGGCGAGGAGATGTGTGCCTCGATGTGAGTGATATTGAGTTGGCCACGCCCAGCCAGTCACATGACTACCAAGCCATGCCCACCAACTAAGCCACACCCACAGAACTGGTTGTTAAAAAATTTGAATCCCACTCCTTCCCCCCAGGGTACCTTAGAAAACCCCAGGGTACCTCCCAATTCTGTTATTCTACTTCTATTCCTATTATTTCTATTCTATAATACAGGTAGTCCTTGACTAATGACCACAACTGAGCCCAAAGTGTCTATGGTTAAGTGAGACATTTGTTAAGTGAGCTTTCCCCCATTTTATGACCTTTCTTGCCACAGTTGTTAAGTGAATCACTGCAGTTGATCAGTTGGTAACACGGTTGTTCAGTGAATCTGGCTTCCCCATTGACTTTGCTTGTCAGAAGCTTGCAAAAGGGGATCACATGACCGTGGCACACTGCAACCATCGTAAATATAAGTTTTAATTTTGATCCCATGATCAGAGGGATGCTGCAAAGGCCATATGAAAAAGTCCTAAGTTGCTGTTTTTCAGTGCCATTGTAACTTTGAGCAGTCACTAAATGAAAAAAAAAGTTGTTGAGACTCTAGAAAGAGTGCAGAGAAGAGCAACCAAGATGATGAGGGGATGGAGGATAAAACATATGAAGGACGGTTGCAGGAACTGGGCATGGCTAGTCTAGTGAAGAGAAGAACCAGGGGAGACATGATAGTAGTGTTCCGATAAGTCAGGGGTTGCCACAAAGAAGGGGATGGACAACCTACTCTCCAAAGCACCTGAAGTCCAGACAAGGAATAATGGATGGAAACTGAACAAGAAGAGAAGCAACCTAGAACTAAGAAGAAATTTCCTGATGGTTAGAACAATTAATCAGTGGAACAACTTGCCTCCTAGAAGTTGTAAATGCTCAAAGACTGGAAGTTTTTAAGAAGAGATTGGATAACCATTTGTCTGAAATTGCATAGGGTTTCCTGCCTAAGCAGAGGGTTAGACTAGAAGACCTCCAAGGTCCCTTCTAATATTCTATTCTATTCTATTCTATTCTATTCTATTCTATTCTATTCTATTCTATTCCATTCCATTCCATTCCATTCCATTCCATTCCATTCCATTCCATTCTATTCTATTCTATTCTGAATTCTATTCTATTCTATTCTTTATTTCATTATTCTATTCTATTCTATTCTTTTCTATTCTATTCTATTCTATTCTACTCTATTCTGAATTCTATTCTATTCTATTCTATTCTGAATTTTATTCTATTCTATTCTTTATTTCATTATTCTATTCTATTCTATTCTATTCTGAATTCTATTCTATTCTATTCTACTCTATTCTGAATTCTATTCTATTCTATTCTATTCTTTATTTCATTATTCTATTCTATTCTGAATTCTATTCTATTCTATTTTTTATTTCATTATTCTATTCTATTCTATTCTTTATTTCATCTATTCTATTCTATTCTATTCCATTCCATTCCATTCCATTCCATATATGATAACCGTTGTAACACAAGGACTACCTGTAGACAGAAACAGCTGGCAATCTTAGGAAGAGCAAATCAAGAATCAGCATTGCTGTCTCTCCTATGTGTCTGAGATATTGGCTTACTATTAGTCACTGACTCCTGAGCCAGCTCTGTGTTGAAAATAAGAAAGAAATAACTCAGTTACTTTTCCTGGGCCTGACTGTATTGCTGATGATTTTGCCTTTCTGCTTTCCTTAAACTTTTTGGAAACCAATCTTATCGATCATGGAGAGAACACAGCTAAAATTGCTGAGTCCCCAATCATGCGGAGTTACTGCTCACAAAATATGCACATTCACGCAGGGATGTCATTTGTAAGCAGAAATACATAAAATGATGTAAAGAGATGCCAGCCAGGCAGACTTTCTTAAAACGTGTCCAGGAATTAGAGCAGTTTTATATGGGGGAAAAAGAAAACTTTAATCCAAGTTCAGATGTGTTTTTTTTTAAAGATGGGGTTTCTTAAAACTAAGCCTTACGTTTTCGGCAACCTATAATTCATAATACAAAAATAAGGACACAATTTAATTTCTTTTTAGCTTTTATGTCCTGACATTTTATCTTCAAGCAGCGCACAGGGGCTTTAAAATGAAAAGGGGGAAATTCCCCAAATCTTAGTATGCAATGCATTAAAGGAATAACATGCTAGAGATTAACAAAGCAAAGTATGAAGTAAACTAAGGAAGGGAAAAAAACAGTGTTGCTTCCACAGCTCACAAATTCAACCTTTGCATTAAATGTTACTAATTGTGTTTCCTCCACATTCTCTCCTCTGTAAGAGAGCAGAATGTTACATATACTCAGTAAATAAATACTCATTAAGGTATTTTTTAAGGAGGAAATAAGAGTTGGATCTGCAATTTGTTTTTACATCCTCTCTGCCCTCAAGAAGCTAAAATTGGACCTGTTTTCTTCATCTTGTTTTCCCAGCAACCCTCACAGATGTTACTTCTTCCTTGTAGCTTTGTGTGTTGTGTGAATAAAAACTATTTGTTTTAGAATGATGTTTTATCATCTTGTTGAAAGAAATATCCTTCTGGGTTCAGTTCCAAGTGGGGAAAAAGACACTGGAAACATGGAGGCTGTTTGGAAAGATGGTTTAATGGTGGACAGCAGGACCACATGGCTTGAAGCTTCAAAGTGAAAAGGATGATCACATGCTTCAAGGTGAGAAGAGAAGGTCAAGAAGGGCTGAGATGCTGAGAGTGCCTGGGTTTTATAACCTTTGTTGGGATTTGAATTGGAGCTTGTATTCTGATTGGTTGTCAGACTCCCATGGGGCCATGCAGGGGCAACTCTGTAGGCTGACCTGAGTTCCAGGCTTGGTTGAGCCTTGCTGGATGATGATGCACTGAAAAGAGCTTTTGGCAATTGCTACAGCTTTACCTGGAGATCTTTGTTATGTAAAGTAGTCTGGCCCAGGCCTTAATGGCCCACCCATTAACAAAGGTGCGGGTGAGCTTCTACTTCTGAGGTGAGTTTCTGCTTCTGAGTTTCTACTCTTTTTAGGGGAAATATTCTGCCTTTTTAATATTTCCTAGGATATTTTAATTTTCTAGGAGAGGTGTGAGTGCTAACTTCCTACAGTCTACTGTTACATGTGGACCCTATCAATGGAGCCTGGTTCAAGAATTGAGCAAATTCAAACAAGGAATCCTACCGTATTTATAGGATTTGTATTTATTTTATTATTTTATTTATTTATTTGACTTGTATGCCGCCCCCTCTCCAAAGGGACTCGGGGCAGCTAACAACTAAAACCAACAATAAATTAATTACCTAAAATAGTATTAAATATTACAAGCCAAATTCCTCTAAAACCCACAGATCCTAAAGCAAATTTAAAATTTGTGTTGAAGACAAAGTTCAAGCTTATATCTCCTTATATTTAAAATATACTGTACCAAGGGTTTCTTTTATTATTATTATTTATTATTATTATTTATTAGACTTGTATGCCGCCCTCTCTCCCTAAGGACTCAGGGTGGGTCACAGAATAAAAAATACAATACAATAAGTTAACTACAAAATAATTAAACAGTACAAGCCTAATATTAAACATTAAAACTATTAAAACCATTAATTTTTTTAAAAAGAACCCCCCACCCCCTCTTGGTTCAGGCCAGGCCAGCCTGCTGAAATAACGAAGTCTTTAGGTCCTGGCGGAAGGAGCAGAAATCCGGAGCCAAAGGGAGCTGATTCCACAGGGCGGGTGCTCCCACAGAGAAGGCCCTACCCCTGGGCACCGCCAGTCGACAATGCCTAACCGATGGTATCCCAAGGAGGCCCTGTCTGTGGGAGGTACAGGGCAATCGGAATGTGATGCCGGAAGGAGATGTTCCCACAAGTACTCCGGACCCAAGCCATGTAGGACTTTATATGTTGTTACTAAAACCTTAAATCTGACCACTTTTTAGCCTAAATCTGATTCAATGACACTGATAAGACACTTCCCAAGTTGAATTTATTAAGCCAAGTTGTGTGAGTTGGTCAGCTATACGTATTTAATAAATTTATTAAATTTCTGTCGCGGCCCCTGACCTCTGGAATCAACTGCCTTTGGAGCTCCGTCTGGCCCCTGATCTCTGCACCTTCCGCCGTGAATTAAAGACCTGGTTATTTGACCAACCCGGGCTGTGACCCCTTCCTGGGGGGAGGGATGGTTTTTAATGTTTATTATTGTTATGTTTTAATTATTTGGGCTTGTCTTTGGTTTAATGGTTTTTTAAATATTTATTGTTCTGTGTTTTTAGTTGTGAGCCGCGAGTCTTGGAGATGGATACAAGTTCAAATAAATAAATAAATAAATAAATAAATATTAACAAATTAATAAATAAAATTTGCCCCCTCATTTACTTACAAGGAAGTATGTTAGAAGACTAAGACCTGGCTTTTTCATACACAGGAAGATAAAGAATTTAATATTCTGCTGCTTCATATTTATTGCTTCATAGATTTTTTTTTTCTCTGAGATTTCTTCTTTTCTAAGAACAAAGGGTTTTTTGTTTTTTGAATTTCCTGAAAGATAAGTAGTGATTTTTTTTAATGTATGTTTAGTTAGAGTTTTTAGTTTCTTGCACTGCCAGCTCACTGCAAATTTTCACTCCATGTTAAACTTAATCCTCCTGTGATGGATTTAATAACCTCCAGTTGTTACTAACTTTACCTCCTTAAAGAAGCAAAAGGGCGATATCATCACTGCAATTTGACCGTGAAAAATGTAAGGTCTTTAGTTTATACATGTTTCCTTTGGTTTCCTTACGGAATTAATCGTATCAACCATGCTTGCAAAGAGCCGCACACCTCTCAGCAAATTTAATTGGCTTCCCTGTCCCTTTTGCTGTTCACTTATTTGCTTTTATTGCTTTCTGAAAATTTCTGTCCCTCTAGGAGCTTTGTACTCGCTTGCAAACTTTCTCAACTTATAGCAAAAGGAAGTTAGACCCTGCTCCCAGTTGTTTAAAAAAATGTAACAGAGAAAACTAATTCCAGTTCCGAGTTTTTGGGGGACGGTTTTTGTCCTTGACAAAATATATATATCGAGAAGACATGTAGTTCTTATCCACTGTTCATGACACTGGGGAAACGCAAGGAAATAGAGGACGCTACTCTATCCTCTCATGCTTGTAAATGGCTACTTGCTTACAGAGGAGAAATAAGAGGTAATGAAAAGATGGAGAAAGGAAGAAAAATAACAGCAAAACAGCCGGGGACCTGCTTCTGTGTGAAGGTTGACAGATGCCCACTAATGACACTTGTAGACATCGGGGTCTTTAGCTGGAGCTATCAAAGATAGAACTTGGATTCCTATTTGAATTGAGGCATATGGTTTCTCAGTGAGGCATGCCTTCTTTCCTTGAGCTATGGCCTCTCGTATTGCAAATAACAAATGTTGTCACACAGAGGAGGACGCGTTAGAAGGAGCCTCCCCTTAATGAAAAATCTTGCAAGAGCTGCTCCTTGGTGAGCTTGAGGATCAGAATCTGAAAAATAGGTCAGGTTCACCTTCTCCGGAGGACACGTGCTTTCAAAACAGCAATTGAACCATGGCTGCTTGGGAATGAAGTCTGTGAAAAGCGGCACATAGTAGGTATAGTAGGAGGAAACTAAATGGAGTTTCTCAACTATCCAGATCATGGTTGTCCCAACAGTGCTTTTTCCCAAAAGGGAAATGGACTTTCTGGTTATTTTTTATTTGAAAACTTTTAGCTTCTCATCCAAGAAGCTTCTTCAGTTCTAGCTGACTAATGCTGTGGTCCGCCAGTGGCCAGCGGAGCTGGTGGCAGACTCAGACAGTGAGGTAGTTGGGGTGGAACATGGTCCAGTCCTGGAAGGCTCTGGCGAGTGCTCTGCATCAGAGGAAGAGCTGGGGCCAGGGCCGTCTGACAGTTATCAGCTGCCTTCGGAATCAGAGTTTAGTGGGGAAGAAGAATAGCTGGAGCCTGTTCCTAGTGTGCGCATGCACAGAGATGCCAGAAGAAGGGAACAGTTAAGGAACAAGGGTCAATTCAGGAGTAAAGGCTCAGGTGGATGGTGAATGGCTCCTCCCATAGGGAATAAAGAGGAGCAAAAGAGGAGTGGTGTTTGCAGGAGACAATTAGTTCAATTCATTAGGGTGAAGATCTGTTCCTGACTTCTTGCCAAGTAACTGCTGCTGCAGCGTGACATTTGGAAGATATCGGCCTGGCAACTCTCCAAGCCTAATAAAGGTCTGTAGTTGTGAAATCTCATGAAAGACTGTTTGCCGGGACTTTGTTGGGATGGAATTCCCTTTAACCTAAATAAAAGGGGTTTTATCAGAACAAGGAGTCTGCTTCATGATCTTGGAAAGCCTAGGTCAGAACAACTGATGTGGAATGGAAAGATTTATATTCTTTGCAGTCATTTGGTTGTTAATTTTCAGAGAGTAGTGGGGCACTAGAACATCTAATCCCAAATTAAAGCCCATATTAAAACAACATACCTTATATGTATTAAATTGTTGTATTTTATCCTGTAACTATTGTATTTCACCCTACTCTTATTTTAAATTGTTTGTATAGGATTTTATTGGCAATACGTGTTTGAAGCTTGTACTTTGGCATGGCCTAAAGGCTAATCAAAGAATCTAATCTAATCTATTAGCTTTATTGATTAACCTAATCAATCTATTCTAATGGGGCATGGTGGCTCAGCAGCTAAAATGCTGAGCTTGTTGATCAGAAAAGTCAGCAGTTTGGCGGTTCGAATCCCTAGCGCCACGTAATGGAGTGAGCTCCCGTTACTTGTCCCAGCTTCTGCCAACCTAGCAGTTCGAAAGCATGTAAAAAAATGCAAGTAGACAAATAGGGACCCCTTTGGTGGAAAGGTAACGGCGTTCCATGCACCTTCAGTGTTTAGTCATGCTGGCCACATGACCACGGAGATGTCTTCGGACAGTGCTGGCTCTTCAGCTTTGTAACGGAGATAAGCACTGACCCCTAGAGCCAGAAATGACTAGCACATATGTGTGAGGGGAACCTTTATCTTTTAATCTAATCTAATCTAATCTAATCTAATCTAATCTAATCCCAAATTCTCCACTCCAAAACTGTATCCAACAACTTAATGCATGTTGTCAGGCAACAAACTCCTGATGTACGTGTGTACCATTAGGGACCAGGTTGCGGGTTCAAGGAGCCGGGGGGGGGGCAACCCATAGATCTGTAAAGCATTGTTACAGCATTGGTTTAACTCCACAAAGAGCAGATTAAGGCATTTTACTTAGTCTTTGTTTGGAAAGCTAAAATAGGCCGTTCTTTGCAGTCATCTGATTGTTAATAGCTTTCTCAATTACCCATAAAAGTTATTTTACTTCATGGTGGAGTGTCACAGTTCACCTGGGTTTTCCTATTAATGCATATATAGCAAAACATGAGCTCTACATGGTTATCAGTAGAGTGTTTTAAACAATCAAAACTTATTTTCTACATAGAATTCCTTTCCATTTGAGGACAAGTCCATAAAAGCTAATGGCCAGGGTGTTAATCTAGGATCAGACTGAGAGAGCCAGATTCAAACCCACACGAGGCTCTCTGGATTACAGTAGGCTTGTCTTTTTCAGGGTTATTTTTGCAAGGATAAAAGCAGAGGAGTATCATAAAGAGCTCCTGGAGACAATGTACTTGATACAGAAATAAATGTGCTGCTATTTTGTTTAGAATGAAACCCACCTTCTTCAGCTCTCTTGCACCCATAAATGAATTCTGAAAGAGAAAACATTAATTTTTGTATATTGCCCGAGATCCTATTTCTTGTTTTGCTCTCAGATAGGCATTTGATAACAAGTTTTTATAAATAACAGTAAGATCTGATTTATAGAACACAAAGGTTTGGAGTAATTCCATTTTTTTGTCCCTAATGCTTTAAAAATTCATTTGCTAAGTGTCACACAGATGACTGTAAGCATTTGGACCCAAGAATTCTCTCTGAATCAGATGCAAAAGCCGAATGCTATACATTGACTATAGGTGGCTTAGCAAATACAAATTCATTGGTCAGATGAACAAGAGAAAGCAATAGGCCTTCCCAACAGTTTCACCATCGAATATTCCCTGTGGATCTTACCTCTTCCAAATTCCAGAACGTTTTCAGCTGTGAGATGTGACACTAAATTATTTTGCTGGTCCTGCCTGGTTTATTGTTGTCAATAATGGCTCCAGCATGAAGGAATAGAGTTATTCCTGTCTCCTGTGTGCTGCCCACAGCTTGAATTTGATTGTGCACTCCTGTACTAAGGGAAAGTCAGGAGAAAATGACAGATTGAACTGATGAAAGGACAAGAGAGGGAAAAAGTATATAAACATACCAAGAGAGTTGGTGTATAGCTACTGAAGAAATCATTGTGTCCTGGAATAGAAAAGGAAAAAAAATTGCTTTGGGGTGAAGAGAGAAATGTATACGACTTAATCGATAACATTAGTTGCTGACTACAGATTCAGTGGGATGTGGCTATTAAAAAAATAGAAAAGCAAAAACAATTTGAGGCTTTATCAAGTGAAGGAACTGTTCATCTTCCTTCACCATGATTCCACCATGGGGTCTAATGTTAAGTTCTGAGTATCAACCAGTGGTGGGATTCAATTTTTTTTACTACTGCTTCTGTGGGCATGGCTTGTTGGGCGTGGCAAGGGAAGGTTACTGCAAAATCACCATTCCCTCGCCACCCCACTCACCTGCTTTTCAGCTCCGTTCTCCTATGCAGGGCAACAAAAGAAGAGCCACATGATCAGCTGGGACTCTGGAGGCAGAGAATAGATGGAGGTGGGGCCAGTCAGAGGTGGTATTGGCCAGTTCTCTGAACTACTCAAAATTTCCAGTACTGGTTCTTCAGAACTGCTGAATGCCACCTCTGGTGTCAACACTTGAAGTTTTCAGACCAAATGGAAATGGTTCACAGGAACAAGAAAGAACAGGGAACTAAGTTTTATTTTGAAGAGAGATTGAAGAATTTAGTGGCTGTTAATGTATCTTGTAGAGTAGATGACTTCTATTTTTTCTTCTTGAGCTGCTGAGTCTTTTGGTTTACTTAAGATGTTTTGGAGGTCTTTAGTTGGTTAGTGTGCCACTGTGTGGTTGTAATAATCTGTTCATTGATTCTGGGATGTTTTTCATGTATGGTACTTGTTATGTATGTAGGTTTGAATGTCATTGGTTTAGTTTGAATTGTTCTTGTAAAATGTCAAATAGGATTGGTTTAAATAGTGTGGGAAAACCCTGCACTCTGATTGGCTGGCAACTACGGCTGCTGGCTATAAGAAGCAGCCATAGCCCAGCCAAGGCGGGTCCATTCGAGCTGTAGTCACTTAATAAACTCTTCACTGAAGCTCTTCGCGTCTGACTCTTCATGCAAACTTAACAGTACTGTTCTCTTTCATAGCTTGTGTTGGTTGTGCTGTAGTGGGTTGATAGGCACTTTTTGATAAGTTGTGTGAGTATCCATTCTGCTAGAAGGTGTTGAGTAAGCAGTCTGTTTCCTTTTTATGATGTTCTAGATTGCTGAAATGTGCTTGTGCTCATCTAAATAATGTTTCTACTTGGCTTCTCTTGTGGGAGATTGGGTTCTTACTGTGGTAGTGGAGCACTTAGTGCTCAGTGAGGAAAATTGACAAAGCTAAGTCAAAAAGGCCCAGGGGAAAAGCTGGAAGTTTGGCATTCAGACAAATCAGGTGCATAAAGATAAACCACTTTCACACACCATTCAAAAGAGACAATTCAAAAAAGCTAAAAAGGAACCAAGAAAACCAAAACTCATCTTCTCTAGCAACCAACACATCCAGATAAGCAGGGATTGACACCAGACAAACAAACAATAAATTATATTCTTATCAAGGAACTACCAAAAAAACCAACAACACTTCCACCAACTTTGATAGGGCAGGTTACTGTATATAAATAGAGACCAAATCATACTCCCTTCTAGCACTGAAGATATTACCTCGTCAGGTAATAAAACATCTGCAAGCAAACAGCCAAGCTCAGAAAACACCAAACAGGACATATCATACAAAAGTGACCCAGCAATGTTCAATGAATGCCACCCCCCCATCACTCCATAGTTCTCCCTTTTATGTATTTTAGCTGTAATAATAATAAATGCATTAAACTTGCATGCAAGACAGATGTTTTTATTAGGCACATCAGTTCTCAGGGCACTGAGATTTTTTTAAAAAATATCCTTGAAACCATCAGCATAACTTATACCCAGACTAAAATTTTGAAGAGCTCTGATGCTCTCATGCCTATAACATCCTGCAAATTGTGGTCTTGGAAAGGAGATTCAGAAAAATCCCACATAATGAAAAAATTTGGCACTTTAATTCAAGAACCATTGAAACAATGTTCCGTGTACTCCTTCATTGTCAATCTTTTCAAGATCTGTGACACAAAGTTATTACACATTTATTAACTTAGTACCCAGCCTGTACTAACCTTTTTAAAAATTTCTATTATCTTTTAGCTGATCAGAGTAATGAAGTCTACTACAATGCTTTTGATTCTTCCCCCACCCCCAGTAACTAGCAAGATTCAACAGGACCATATTAGGAGCAGTTGGATGTGATTAAATTTGTTCAAAGTTTCGTGAGAACAAAAACCTGGTTTTAACCTTCCTGTTTCTTTTTCCCTCCCCTATTTCTAGCTGTAATTTATGATGGCCTTTTCACTAGAGTTTTAGTGCTAATAGCCTCGGTGTTCAAAATGGTACACTTGAACTAAGAAAGTTTCAGCTGTACTAGCTGGGTTCCATTTGTCTTTCTCTGTTCCTTGTTGTTCACATTTCCAACATGTATTTGAAATGCTTTTATGCAATCTAGATAATGTTTGATATGGATAAATTGATTTCTTCGATTGCAGGAAATAAATCATCTATATTTATTGCTGAAATGAGGTCATGGGATCAAAATTTGGATGCTTGGTAATTGGTTCATTTTTATGATGGTTTCTGTACTGTCTTCATTACACATTCGTTTGTGTGCAGCTTGACATGCAGCTAAACCCATCTATCCTCCAATAAAACAGACTGTGTGCGTAGCTCTGAATGCTTTATTGAAAGAACAGGATATGGTGAAACTGGGGAAAATAGGGATACATACAATGAGAACCAAATACAAGATAGGCAGTGTTGAGTTACTGCTGAACATAACAATTAATAAATACAAGTAATTTAAATCTCACCAGCGATGCTCTGTGTGTGGGATGTGGGTTTGTCCTTGGATGACCATGTGCCACAGATTAAGACGGATTTTTCTTTGTGCTTCTAACTTCTCCAAATGCTAAATGAGTCTGGCTTCCCAGTGTGCACTTGTTTGAGAGTGTGGGCTGATGGGTAAAATGGGTTGGGTCAGCTTCAAACAATATAATTGGTCTCTCCGGCCACTAGATGGGGCTAGAGAGCAACAACAGTATATGAAGATCATATGTTGGGGCATATTTGTCCCTTCGGCCACTAGATGGGGCTAGAGAGCAACAACAGTATGTAATAGTTATATGCTGGGGCATGACCGTTGCAATGTCCCAGGGCCATCTCATCCCCTTTTGTGACTTTCTAACCAGCAAAGTCAATGGGGAATTCACCTGCACCATGTCCCAATAAACTCCCTCTCTCTGACTTCCTGGGGAAATGTGTCACTCTCATGGGAATACAGGTAGACCTTGACTTACAACAGTTCATTTAGTGAGCGTTCAAAGTTACGACGACACTGAAAAATGTGATGTGACTGTTTTTCACAGTCATGACCTTTGCAGCATCCCCATGTGATCAAAATTCTGATGCTTGGCGAGTGGTTCATACTTATGACGTTGCAGCATCCCAAGGTCACGTGATCCCTTTTTGTGACCTTTTGACAAACAAAGTCAATGGGGGAAGCCAGATTAACTTCATTTAACCAGGTTACTAACTTATATTGACAGTGGTGATTCACTTAACAACGGTGGCAAGAAAGGCTGTAAAATGGGACAAAATTCACCTAGCACATGTCTTGCTTAGCAACATAAATTTTGGGCTCAATTTGTGGTCGTAAGTTGAGGTCTACCTGTGTATCATTTCTGAGGGTGAGTGGATTTACATCTCAAAGGTTTCTTTAGATGTAGATGACATATGTACAAGTGCAACTTCCCATATGGATTATCTATGCCAGTTGCCTCGGGGAAAAAATATATACTTGCCCAGGTCTATATAAATGAAACAAAAATCATCTAAGTTACATAGTTAGATAAGTAGAGATCTATTTTAGTTATATTGATCTTCAAAGAAAACTTCAAGGTGCCTGTGGGAGGACTCAGCCCTATTTGTGAAAATTATTCTCGTAGGGAAACCAAGGCAATTCCCTTGATTAAGGTTCTTAGAATTCATGCAGAATTAATCAGCCTGAAATTACAGGAAAATCTGCTCTTTGCCCTGCTTTGGTGGTGGGGAAAACTGAGTAAAAATAGACCTGATTCATATCTTATCTCTTCATTAGAATTAGATAGAATAGAATAACAGAGTTGGAAGGGACCTTGGAGGTCTTCTAGTCCAACCCCCTGCCTAGGCAGGAAATCCTACACCACTTCAGACAAATTCTTATCCAGTCTCTTCTTAAAAACTTCCAGTGTTGGAGCATTCACAACTTCTGGAGGCAAGTTCTTCCACTGATTAATTGTTCTCACTGTCAGGAAATTTCTCCTTAGTTCTAGATTGCTTCTCTCCTTGATTAGTTTCCACCCATTGTTTCTTGTCCTGACTTGAGGTGCTTTGGAGAACAGCTTGACTCCCTCTTCTTTGTGGCAGCCCCTGAGATATTGGAACAATGCTATCATGTCACCCTTTTCATCACACTAGACATACCCAAGTCCTGCAAACATTTTTAATATGTTTTAGCCTCCAATCCCCTAATCATCTTGGTTGCTCTTCTCTGCCCTCTTTCTAGAGTCTCAACATCTTTTTTTACATCGTGGTGACCAAAACTGGATGCAGTACTCCAAGTGTGGCCTTATTAAGGCATTATAAAGTGGTATTAACACACTTCGTGTGATCTTGATTCTATCCCTCTGTTTCTGCAGCCTAGAACTGTGAACTGAGCAACTGAGGCACTCCAAAAGACTTCCGTTGCTTTGGATGTGCAACCCAAACACAGGTAATCCTCAACTTTACAACTATCTCTGAATCCAGAATTTCCATCGCTGAGCACTTTATTTTAAGGTTGTCAACACAGCCTTAAAATAAAGAGGCATTTGCTCATTTGGTCGTATTTCCTGTCTGGTCTACCTGACAACAGGAGAATGTTTACAATATTCAACACGATGCTGTGAATCTGTATCTCTATTAATGTATAATAAGCATAGCCGTCTGCCTTTCATTGTCCTGGCCTAATCTTCTGAGACTTCTCCCAGAGAATAAAGGTTTAAAGTGAAGCAGAAGGGAGGAACAAGTTCCCCTAAGCAGCTGTTATGCTGACGAAAGTGTGGCAAGGAAAGACTTCTGCTATCTTTTCCTTTCTTGTAGGACTCCTCAGATCTAGCTGTGGCTCATCTGGGACCACTTGTGTGCTTCCACTTTTTTTTGTTTTTGTTTCTCTCTTTAAGTTCATCTTTGCTCTGACATGAAAGCTTTTGAAAAGGGGTGGTTAAAAACTTCTTTTGTCTGAAGCAGAATCATTCCATACAATTTGCAGGTCATTACTGCAAGAATGCAACAAATTAAGGATGTGTATTTCCATCCAGGGGATTGTTTGAAGTCCAAGGCTGTGGTTCTCTGGGATTAGCAAAGCAGCGGAAGAAGGGTTGGGTACCCGAGATTGGAAGGCAACCTTTCTCACCTTAGATGTAGTGAAGATAATTAAAAGCTTAGCTTGCAAAGTCCTGGATGCTCTCAGCTCAATTTTATTTTGTTCACAACAGCTCTTCCTTCCCTCACTCCCAATGTTTTGTCTTTCCTCCTCGAAGCATATCTTAGTGGTGTCAGGAGCACCAGTAAAAGCTTTACAAGTACAACAAATTATTAAAAATCCATTATAACTGTATCTCTACAGTCCATCTAGCTGACAGTTGTGAAGCAATTGATATTTTGAATTGCCAAAGAGAGTTTGAAAAGAAATGGATATTCTTGAGGAATCAGCTGCCTATTACTTTAAAAACCAGCATCTATACAGATCAGTGATTTGGATGTCTTCATGACAGTATCTTGTCCTGAAAGTGCTTTTTCAGGATGCAACTGGACTTGTTTTTTTTTCTTTTGAATCCTTTTGCTTCTCATACAAGAAGCTTCTTCAGCTCTGACTGGATGGTGAAGTATGGAAGGATTGATATTCCTTGCAGACAGCTGGCCATTTGCATCCTTTTAGAGGGTCGTTGAGGCCACTTGGAGGTTTATCTGGGTCCTCAGGGTCACCTGAGCTAATGCTCCTGGTTCCTGTAGTCTGCAATTTTTCCTCTGGAAATCCATTCCTGCTCCCACACCATTCCAAGGGTCTTCATCTCAAATTGTCTAGCTAAAAGTCTGTAGAGATTCCCAGTCATTTAGGTCATTCAGGTCATGGTTCCCAGTCATTCAGGTCATTCAGTCATTCAGATCATGGTTGTCCCAAAGGTGTTTTTTCAGAAGGCAACTGGACTTGTTTTTTTTCTTTTGAAGACATTTTGCTTCTCATCCAAGAAGCTTCTTCAGCTCTGATGCCTTCAAAAGAAAAAAAAACAAGCAAGTCCAGTTGTCTCCTGAAAAAGCACCACTCTGAGAATCTCTACAGAGTATCTTGTTTTCTAAGCAGAAATATAGGATGCTTTAGTTCCTCTAAAATTCTTTCCTTCCAAAATGTTAGGGCTGGGTCAAAGCTCCAGTTAAAAAAACCCTGATGTAACTATAGAGGAACCTTAGAATGGGCATCCAGAACCCTGTAGAGGTTAAAATTATTGAGGACAGCAGCAGACAGAATAGCATTAATTGGACCAATTCAGAGGAGTTGTTGTTGATCATTGCAACATCCTTTCTTATTGAGGAAACGAGCAAAACATTACAGATATGGTTTTATGAAACACCTGGAATCTTCTCTTCACATGTTCTCTACTGGTGTGTTTGGAAGTTGAATATATAAGTGACAGTTTGAGGTAGTGTTTAATGTGCTGGGCTAGGAACTAGGATTACGTTTTTACTTGAGCAGAAAATTTGACTGGATGACTTTAGATTTTCAGTTCTACCCAGGAAAATATGAGGTGATACCATTATGTATGGCACATTGGGAAAGGAGAAAGGAATAAAATATTAAAATAAATGTTAAAATAAATGCATTTCTAAGGAAAGGAAAGGAAAGGAAAGGAAAGGAAAGGAAAGGGAAGGGAAGGAAGGGAAGGGAAGGAAGGGAAGGGAAGGGAAGGGAAGGAAGGAAAGGAAAATGCATTTCTTAACTCTAATGTTGGCTCCTAAATCAGTATTATAGGGCTTGCAGAAAAGCATATTATACCCAAAATGGAAGAGAACATAAAAAAGGTCATTTTGTTGTTGGAAAATTACTGCATAATTGAGTCAGGGCTCTTAGATTTTTACTTTAAAATAAATGGCTTATTTAGCTTCCAGTTTATAGAAATGTGTAATGGATTTACAGTCTTACTTGACTTGTCTGAAGTGCCCTGATGTTTAAAATAAATAATTGCAGTGATTGGAAACTAGAATGCTGAAGTTGAAAATATTAAGGAAAGAAATGAACAGAGTGGCTTATGGAACAGAAAAGCAGGAAGAAAATAACTCTTATTTCCTGCTAATCCATTGATTTCTTCATTGCTAACACATTCTTCAAAGAACTAAAATGATTTCTATATACTGGTATCTGCTCATCATCAGATGCAGCACATAGAAATCAAATGGACTATATTCTTGATACAAGGAAGTAGAAGAGGTTTGACTGAGAGCTACCCAGAGTTGGTTATGAGATGGTGGCTGTATCATTTTTTTAAAATAAAATGAAACAAAACAAAATAGCCCTCAATTATAATCCCAAAGTTATGGCCAGGAGCTGATTATGAAATTGATCGTGAATTGCTCATGCCCAAGATCAAAATCATGCTAAAAAAGGAAGAACAAAGGCAATTGGTTTCATGATGTATCTTGAGCATTTACCCAACAGTAATTTCACCAATTCATCCATTTTTTAAAAAAATATTAGAGTTGTGCGGTGGCCTAGAGGTGGAGTTCTTGCCTCACAATCAGGAGGCTGTGAGTTTGATCCTAGGTAGTGGCAGATATTTCTCTCTCTGGGCACACAATAAGTAAATATCAGCTGCGAACTCTGTATTGGTGATAGGAAGGGCATCTGGTCAGTAAACACTGAGCTCCATTCACTTGCCCCAACTCCATTCCAATGCAAGGGATTACAGGGTCATTAAAAGACAAGGTTTGCAAGCCTTCATTCAAATTCCGATGTTAAAGATTTTTGAGATGGAGAGATGGTGATAGAGAGATCACCCTGTGAAAGGTTTTCTAAACATATTCATAAATATGTAAAGTTTTCTGGCCTAGTTTTATAAAAAAAAATTACAAACTATCAAAATTACGCATCGAGTTTGCTGGGTTCCCCCCCCCCCGCGCTTTGTGTGATGAGGAATGCATTGCTAGTCTGCTCCTAGCAATGGATCAAAACCTCTGCAAGATAATGGCTGTGTAGATGCCTCATTATTCAGAAATTGTTCTGAAGTTTCCAACCATTTCATAATAAGGTTATCATTCAGAAAGAAGGAATGAAGATATATATATAAGAAGATAAGAAAATAAACCCAGGCTGCATGAAAATTCTGAATTATTATACTCCCTTGAAGAATGAAAAGTTGAAGCAAAATAAGTTTGCACACTAAGGACTTTTCTCTCAACCTTTCAAAAAAATTTTTTATTGATGGACAGCACATCATCCCCCTTATGTACTCAGCCATGTCACTCTTCTAAACTAAGTAAGCCATCTGTCCACGGCTGCCCACTCAGAATAAAGCAAACAAAAATAAGGATTATGAACTAGAAGAGGCCATAAGCACAGGTTGAAGAACATCTTGCGATTAAATCTGTCGTCATAATTCTTGGATCTCCAACATGGAACAGGAGCTGCTGCCCAGGGTAGCATCCTTGATGTTGTCACCATTACAGCAATTCATTGTGGAAATATTGTAGCTTTCCTACTCCGTGACAGAGCACGCTATGGGCAACAAGCTATCCCTACATATACTTGGAGCAGATGGTATCCTACCTCCTAGTAGAACAGTCCATATTGCAACCTTTCTATCTCGGATGCTCGGATGTCATTTCAGATGAGAAGCTGTCACTGTTATGTGTAGAAGGAGAATGTTTTTAAGAGATGCCTACTTCTTTCTGAATGGGGCTATCCTGAGTGGTGGGGGAAATGAGCCAGAGTTGTGACTATTGAGATGCACACTTGAATGATGATGGTAATGGGGACTGTACTGTAAAGAGGTTGAGTGTGTTGTCGGTGTTTCACAAGGCACAGTGTTATTTAGGTTTGCTGTAGTGCACAGATGATAAGGGCCACGGTGGCTACTTCTGCTGACTGCTGATGCAATTTGGCAGTTTGAATCTCACCAGGCTCCAGGTTGACTCAGCCTTCCATCCTTCTGAGGTGGGTAAAATGAGGACCCAAATTGTTGGGGGCAAGATGCTGACTCTGTAAACCACTTAGAGAGGGCTGTAAAGTGGTATATAAGTCTACAGGCTACTGCTATTGCTATGAGAGGGACGGTCAAAGAATAATATGAAAACATCTGCACATGCCAATATGTTTTTTTTAGTGTAAAGTTGGGGAACATTCAAGAAAGGCTTTTGTGGAGTGTTTTAAATTCTTTTTTTTAAAATTCATATTTATATGCCGCCCTTCTCCGGAGACTCAGGGCAGCTTACAATTTTTGGAGCGTAATCCAATGCGCTCAGCAATAGCCTTCATTCCATTGTATATGCCTGCTTATTACTAAGCGGCATTTTTACAAAGTCAGCTTATTGCCCCCAACAATCTTGGGTCCTCAATTTACCTACCCCGAGAGGATGGAAGGCTGAGTCACCCTTGAACCTGAGTCAACCTTTTCATTGTAGTCTGCAGATAGAGAATGGAGTTTAAAATTTTATGCTCCAGAAATATGGGATAGGAATAAAGGAAACCTTGATTATTGTTTGTCTATTAAGGACATGGGGGGTACCACTTTAAAACAAAAACAGACATATGGAGTAGTTTGCAATATATATATATATATATATATATATATATATATATATATATATACACACACACACACACACACACACACACACGCTTTTTAGGTTTGGACACCAGAGAATTTTTCTCTTTCTTTCTTTCTTTCTTTCTTTCTTTCTTTCTTTCTTTCTTTCTTTCTTTCTTTCTTTCCCTTTCTTTCTTTCTTTTCCTTTCTTTCTTTCTTTTTATTGCAATTGGTACCTTCTATGCTATCCCCTATAAACATAGGAATAGGACGTATGTCATAAGAATGTAAGAAGACCCAAAACTCAATAAAGTTAATATTTGAGATATGCTATCTGTATTTAGGAATGGTAATAAACTGCTATCAGGATTGTCAGATGTCAATGATTCTAAAAAGAATAACAGCTTCCCCTGACTAATCATGTCCAACTTTTGAGAGAAATGTATTAAGTTTGCATGAAGAGTCAGATGCGAAGAGCTTCAGTGAAGAGTTTATTCAGTGACTACAGCTCAAATGGACCCGACTTGGCTGGGCTACGGCTGCCTCTGATAGCCAGCAGCCGTAGTTGCCAGCCAATGGGAGTGCAGGGTTTCTTCCCGCACTATTTAAACCAATACCATTTGACATTTTACAAGAACAGTTCAAATAAACCAATAACATTCAAACCTACATACATAACAAAATGCTCATCTCTCTCTAAATGAGGGAGCCAGCATTGTCAGAAGACGTTTCCATGGTCATGTAGCCAGCACGACTATATGAGAGGCACATGCAATTATGTTACCTCCCCACCAAAGTTTATCTGCTCTCATTTGCATGCTGTCAAACTGCTAGGTGGGCAGGAGCTGTGGCAAGTAAGAGGAGCTCACCCCGATCAAACAGCAATCAGGTTTCAAACTCAGCCTGTCAGCTTTGCAGCTGACAAGTTCAGCATCTTTAACTGCTGAGCCATCGCACACAGCCCTCCCAAATGATTCTGTCCATTCTTAATATCCCAAGACCTCTATTTAAATTCATGACCATCCATTGAGTCTGGAGGCAATAGTTCTATCGATTAATATTGTTTTCAGCGAAGAAACCTCTCCTTTTATCAGTCCTAAAGATCTGGCATGTTACCATCAGCAGATGATCATAAGTTTGTTTGCTTTTTCCATTGTGCGAGAACAAGGAAATTGCTTCCCTTAGCTACTTTCCCGAATTCTGTACTTAGTTTTACATATCCTTATACTTGTCTTCTTTCTAAGGCAGAAAGAACCAAATGGCCATCTAATTAGGGAGAATGGGAACGGATCAATGTTAGGACACAACTGAATTGAACTATATATTTGAAAGGCAAAGAAAGAACAAAATGCACATGTGCTTGGTATTGCCAGAACATGGGGGAATATTGGAAATACAATCTGTAAACGGGGACCATGGAGTTTGTCAGCAGGATAACTTTCTGAAAACTGAAGAGAAGGGATCAAATAACAGGGACAGAAAAATGGGGCTCCACAAAATGTTGGGCTTAAAAATGGATCTGGTCAGGCCCCAATTTCTTCCAGTGCATCTTTACATGTGCCTCTTTCTTCTAAATTTTCTGCCTCTTCCACTTGAATTGAGGGAAGTCACTTCTCCTAGAATAATGAAATATTTTGAGAAATATTTTAAAAGGCAGAATATTATATTTTCCCTAGAGGAAAAAAATGTTTCTAAAGACAGAAACTCAGAGCTTCAGCTCCCTGCCCCTAGCAGATATTAGGTGCCCATTAAGAAGGATTGGGCCAGCCTATCTACAAGACAAAAGACCTTCAGCTCCAGGGATTAGGATGGAACACACACACACACACACACACACACACACACCAGGACATAATAGGTTTATCTAGCAGCAGGGCTCACTGCATTGCAAAATCACCTGGGGACATTAAATCACCCTCCTTGATTCAGACAAAATGACCGCACGTGGCCCCATGGGAGTCTGACTACAGCCAATAGAATACATTTCTTGCACAGGAACAGGAAGCTCAAGTTCAAAGCCCAAGAGAAGGTATAAATTCTCAGTCATCCAGGTCGTGGTTGTCCCAAAAGTGCTTTTTCAGGAGGCAACTGGACTGTCTTGTTTTTTTTCTTCTTTTGAAAAAAATTTCACTTCTCATCCAAGAAGCTTCTTCAGCCCTGACTGAATGGTGTGGAATGGAAGTTCAGTTGTCTCTTGAAAAAGCACCATTGGGACAACCACAACCTGGATGACTAAGAATCTCTATAGACATTTAATGGGGAATGGAGAAGTTGAAGAAGCTTCCTGAATGAGAAGCAAAACGTCTTTAAAAAAAACACAGAAAGTCCAGCTGCCTCCTGAAAAAGCACCTTTGAGTTCTCAGGGAGATATTTACCTAGTCAACTGGAAAGAAGCTGTGAGCAATTGTTTTTTGGGATAGAACAAATAGCAGAAGGTAGGCAGGAACTGGCAGCATGGCTATGGGTGGCCTCCTTGTCAGAAGAACACATTGCCTTTTCTACTAGCACATGCCCATCATGTTAATTGCAAAAAAATAATCTTTTAATTGCCTTTTCCCCCTGGACTAAAGTTTTTTTTGGGTGTCTCTCAGTGGTGGGTTTTCCACTGCAGTTGTTACATCCTTGTTCACTAGGAGGCACTTTGCCATTTAGAACTTATGAACAAGGAAGGAATGCGCCAAGCACGAAAGACTATTTTTCTCTGCTGAACCCTGAGGTGTGCAGAGATAGCGATGCATTTGCATACGTGATTGCAAAAAAATGCCCTTGAGGGAACTTTGCTGAAAGCATGGAGAATACATGAATTAATTCTGGCATACAAAACTCCCTCTTGCTTGCAATTGTTCTACTGAGGCTTTTTTTAGGTACCACAGAGGCTCCCACTTTTCCTCCAGATTAGAATTTCCAGATCATCTGAGTCCGTCTATTTGCTTTTTATTCATAAACTTGGATATTAATGACCACAAAGTGCAGTATGAATTGGGCAATCAAGCTGTATGGATCAGGGGGGGAGAGGAACAATATATTTTTCCAAGATGGTCTTAGGCATGTCTACCATGCTATCTGAATCAGTGGCATAGTTAACAATAATTAGGTAGGATCATTAATCCCATGGTGATCTATTGACTGTTACCTTAGCACTGAAGAACAACAAAGTACATTATTTTATTTCTTGCCTAGAAATAAATGCCACTGTGCTCTCTTGCAAGGGCTCCTCATGTTTCTTAGGGCATTGGTATGCTTAGGAGGACTCTGAATTTTTGAGGTCTCCATGAATTTAGAGAGCAGAATGGAGATCGCCAATGGGTTTTTAGAGCATGGGTATGTTTAGGAGGGTGTTGACTTTTTGCACCTGCCTTATTTACATTCCCTGGTAGAATACATGGGAAAATCCCATTGAGGGGGAAAACCCACTTAGGGTTAAGGTTAGGTCTCCATGAATTTAGAGAGAAAAATGGATGTTGCCAAGAGATTTGTAGCCCATGAGTATCTTCAATTCACTAATGGTAGCAAGTCCATCAATAAATATATAACCTCTATGATGTTTCAATTTTTTTTAAAAAAAAATGCATGGCTGAACCTTTTCATGGATGATCCATGCTCCCAATCTGTAATTTTTGCCATGTTGAAAAAGAAAAACAAAGATTTGGCCATCATTTGTTGACTTTATGGCAATTAGATAATTATTAACAAACATGCTTCCCAATTACTGGGACTGAAAATATGCTTGTCTTAATAAATTACCAAGTTCCTATCACTCTGTCACAATTACATATGTGCTACTGCAGTTTAATTAATGGATGAAGGAGAATATGTTATCTGCTTTTCTGCCTCTTCTTCTTGTTTACTACATGATGTTGTTGTTTTTAAAAAAATAAACATTGGTAGAAAGAAAGCAAAGATTCCAGAAGCAAAGCATGTGTTATTAATGTTAAGTAGCAACATCTAAGTATCCGGTTTGTTAGTAGCAGTCTGGCTTTGAAATGATTAATCTGTGTCTTCCAGCACTCAGCTAAGAAAGAAATATTGAGAAAATTGAAAAAGAATGCAAGAGTTGCAGCAAATCCTGTACTGTTATTTGAGAAATCACATATAGGTAGATTAAGGTGTGAAAGTTCAGATTCTTTATATCACCTTTTTGTGTGGAATGAGGGGTAGATGGTACCCATTGACTGTTTTGGGAATGGCTACTAGACTTCTTATGAATTTGAGAATAGGCTGTCCAACTAACTGGACTTGGGAAAAGCTATATAGCATGATATCTGGTTAGTACTTGATGGGTAACTACTATAAAATTTAATTTTGGGCTATGAACTAAATTGGGAAGTTGAAGATTCTTCTTCTTCTTCTTCTTCTTCTTCTTCTTCTTCTTCTTCTTCTTCTTCTTCTTCTTCTTCTTCTTCTTCTCCTCCTCCTCCTCCTCCTCCTCCTCCTCCTCCTCCTCCTCCTCCTCTAAATACAGTGACATTAAACCATTTCTTTAACACTTTCTGCCGCAGCTCTTTATCAAAATATGCCAAGGTCAACGGACAGAGGCCTCATCACCACCTGGAGATGCCCACATGATGTTATCCACAACTTATAATTGGGTAGCCTGCTTGAACTATTGTGGGTGGGAACGTTACCATCACTTTGTATATGTGATTTTTGCGCTCATTCTCTCAGATTCAGAATTCTTTTGTTGCTACCGCTTGAATTCCAGTAAAAGATACCTTTTCTCTAATTCATGGAGTCTAAGTATTTCTTTCTTGGATTTTGAATGGAGCACTACCTGGCACTTTCCTTGTCTGTCCTTATTTTTTTATCATTACTTGGAATTTTTGTTTGGAAATATTTTTTTTTCTGACGGGTGCAACCTCACCACCAAAGTGATATGCCTCCCCCGCTTCCCACTCCCCACCCCCACAATATATTGGGAACCAGGTAAGCAAAATGTTTCATGAGAAACAGTAAAGTTTTTGTGGGCACCAAATGCTACAGTCGGCTGCAAATCAAATACAGGTCTGCAAAAGCTGGTTCACGCCATAAAAGATGTCACAGTGCCCCCTTTTGGCCAAAGTATAAAATAACCTCCTGAGCTAGTCTGCAGATCAGCCATAACTGCAGCAGTAGCATTCCCATAAGAAAGAAAGCTGAGATCAAATTGTTGAAAACGATGGCTTCTTTCGGCAGATTTTTCTTCTTCTTCTTCCTCCTCCTCCTCCTCTACCTCTTCCTCCTCCTTTTCTTCCTCCTCTCACTCCTCCTCGACTTCCCTAGCATAGCCGAGGCTTGAAAAGACCATATTACGTTACTTTCTAATTATGGTTTTTTTCCTTCAGGAATGAATTACGTATGCATTGTGCAGAAAGTATGAAGGCTACCATGGTTACCATTGTGAACCTGGCAACATCTTTTATATACTGCCAATTAATCTGTAGTAATATTGGAGAGAGGAAAGATTTCTGAATAGAATGTTAATGCTTTGGTTGAAAGATGAAGGGCAGGATTTTAAATAGAGACATTTGGCACCGGGCCTCTTCAGGACATCTTGCGGGGAGAGGGGAGGTGAAGGGGAAAAGGCTCAGAAAGGCATTTCTGAGGCAGCCCGATTGCAAGCGAAGAGAAGCTGGGCCTACCGATTTGGAGAAGAATGGCACAACCAAGTCCAACTCCGCTTGTGATTGCTGGATAATTCCATAGATGGCAAGGGTACATTTGCTAGACCAATACTTGAATACAGCTCATCTGTCTGGAATCCGCACTGTATATCGGACATTAATGCAATTGGGCGAGTCCAGAAGTATTTCACGAGAAGAGTACTACACTCCTAAAAGCGGGCAAAGCTCACATGACAAATGTCTCACTTAGCAACAGATATTTTGGGCTCAATTCTGGATTGCTTCGTGAAGCTTTACAAGAAAGTAGAATTCATTTATTTGGTCATGCCTCCTAGCTAATCCTTCTTGATAAGGCCGACAATTGTGTAGTCTTTTCTTAATCGTCACCTGCTAAAAATATTACACACAAAAATAAATATACACACACACTTGTCTCCCACACAAGCACTTTTCAGATGAGTGGACTTCAGCTCTGGAAATTCTCTCCCAGCCCAGATTTCCTGTGTGAGAGAAAGAGGGTGAAGACAGCTCCTCCTTAATAGTTCACAGAATATCGCAGATGCAGATAGTAAGATACTTTTGTTTAGCAAGATTCTGTCTATAGGTGTGAAAATAATAAAGGACTCAGCTTGGAAGAATCATCACTTCTCATTCTTGGCTTTGGGCCTGACAATGTGTTTTTATTTTTTGAGGGGGGGGGCTTCACACAAGGTTCTAAATGAAGTCTTCTCTAGATGCTACGAGCAAGTAGCATCTTCCTTCAATAGCCTGTTATATTATTTTCATGCTAGTTTTCCCGTCTGCAGCTCTGCCTCCTTATCTCCCAAGGTCGTTTCCACTTATAGTTACAAACACTGGTTTTGTTTTGGTTCCTTTAGCCCAACAATGTCTTTGGAAATTGTGTGTACTAGAAACTTTTCTGCACCATTTCCTATGAACAACCCATTCAAGTTTTAGCCCATAAAACTAAAACTGTCAACTCGAAATGAAGCCATTCATAAATAAACATAATGGATCCTTTGTGAACCGAAGCTGTTTATTTTCACTTCTCAAAAGTTTAAAAGAAAAACGTATTTCCCCTTTCCATTCATTAAACAGACTTTCTTTCAGCAGTCTACACGAGTTGGTCTCAGAAGAATGAGCCATCACGGAGGAAAAAAGAGCAAATTTTCAGCTTCCTCTTATCATTGTTGCCCATTATTTTTATGTCTGCCACTTTATCTTTTCAAACTTTGAGGTTTGTCTTTGATATTTTTCTGTTATTTCAAAATGTTTAATATAATGCGGTTACAGTTTTGTGATTTTTATAGTCGTTCAAATGCCCTGACAACATTTTCATTTGGAAAAGACAAAAACACATAAAGTAATAGACATAGAACCTTCCGGGCCTTGGACCTTAGTGTGAGAATAAGACTGTTGCTTTTATATGCAAACATGGTCTTATTTTAATCTGTGAAAACTCGGAGGAGATGACTCTTGACATTCTCCAGTGAAATTTATCTTTCTTTATCTCCGCTCCATCTGTCCAAACCTAAATTGTCTACCAAGAACTTTTGATTCTTCTAAAGCGGGGTCTAGAAATTGTAATCCAAAAGTTACTTTTGACTTGCCAACCCAAGCAAGTAGCCAACTAGATGAATATTTCAACTTTGTTTGCATTTGTAGTAGGTAAGGAGCCAAGGTAGTTGCCTTGCATTCTGGAATCGTCCATAAGGTCCTATCATTCCACTTTTGAGACATATCCTTTACAAAAGGCATACAGTTTAGTACAATTCTTGCACCTTTTGAAATAGCAATAGACTAATATATCACCTTCACAGTGCCTTACAACCCTCTTTAAGGGGTTTACAGAGTCAGTATATTGCTCCCAACAATTTTGGGTCCTCATTCTTACCCACCTCGGAAGGATGGGAGGCTGAGTCAACCTTGAGCCTGGTGAGATTTGAACTGCCAAATTGCAGGCAGCCGGCAGTCAGCAGAAGTAGCCTGCAGTACTGCACTCTAACCACTGCACCACCATGGCTCGAATTGTGTATCCTAGAAGCTCAAAATGTATACAAGTACAGGTAATCCTTGACTTACGATCATGATTGAGTCCAAAATTTCCTTTGCTAAGCAAGACAGTTGTTAACTGAGTTTTGTCCCATTTTATGACCTTTCTTGACTTAGTGGTTAAGTGAATCAACGCAGCTGTTAAGTTAGTAACTTGCTTGTTAAGTGAATCTGACTTCCCTTCTGCTTGTCAGAAGGTCCCAAAAAGTGATCACGTAACTCCGGGACACTGCAGCCATCATAAAGACATGCCAGTTGCCAAGTGTCCAAATGTCCATGGGTATGCTGCAACAATTGTAAGCATGAAAACTGGCCATAAGTCACTTTTATCAGTGCTGCTATAAGTCCAAAAGGACAATAAAAAAACGGCTGTAAGTCGAGGACTGCCTGTAGACTTGACTTATGGCTAGTCACTTAACAACCAGTTGAAGTTCTGACAAACCTACCTGGGTGGTATGGAACAGAACAGAATAACAGAATTGGAAGGGACCTGGTAGGCCATCTAGTCTAATTCCCCCACCCAAGCAGGAGACTCTGCACCTTTTCTGACAAATGGGAATCCAATCTCTTCTTGAAAGCCTCCAGGGATGAAGCTCCCACAACTTCTGAAGGCAACTTCTGTTCCATTGGTTGGTTGTTCTCACTGTCAGAAAATTTCTCCTTATTTCCAGGTTGAATCTCTCCTTGTTCAGTTTCCATCCATGATTCCTTGTCTGTCCTTCAGGGGCTTTGGGAAACAACTTGACCCCTTCCTCCTCTCTGTGGCAGCCCCTCAAATATTGCAAGACTGCTATCCTGTCTCCCCTGGTCCTTCTCTTCACTTCACTTACAAATCTGGGTACATATGACCCAGATTTGAACTTCTGACAATTGTGGCTCCCCCATGGTCATGTGACTGCACTTTGGACACTGGGCAAATGGCCACATTTAGGGTCATTTACTGCTTCCTGTGATCACATGACTATGTTTTACAACTGTTTTCCCCAAACCCAACATTTACTTCTAGTTGTCTGCAAAACTATGCCCAGTGATCAGTTGATTTGCTTAATGACCATAGTATTCACTTAATGACCACAGATTCATTTAACATCCAGTGCAAAAAAGTCATTACATTGGGTTGGTCACATGGCTTTATGACCATCATGAGTTTTGAACAGGATGGGTAGACTCCATTATGGTCATAACTCAAGGATTGCCTGTAGTTTTATTCCCTTCTGTCCCTCCTCACAACAGTATTTAAACTTTTGCTCACTTTGATGCTTGAACCACTTAATATAAACATTAGTCTCTGTAATATAAATGGTGGCTTCTATCAGGATAACTTTAATGGAACAAAGCACACTTTGAAGCAGCCAGAATAAATCCAATAAAATGTTGCTAATTAACTATACAGCTACTCACAATAATGGTTATATTTCTCAACCATTTTCTATTTTTATGCCTGTGTCATGTTAACTAATTTGATCTACTTTAATTGCATATTAATTTATTATCGCTGCTGGATAAAGCATCCTTGCTATTGATGGCTTTTAAAAAAAACACTAATTAAAAGAGGAATATCTCATTTTTAAAAAAAGTTTGGAATCGGAAGAAAAATAGCAACCACAGAGTCGTTTAACAGAGATTGATTCAAATAAGTTTCTCCAATAGACTTTCAGTTTAGTCTTCAATTCTAAGGATTTGTAGATTTGCAAGAAGTTATATTATTAGGCACGATTTGCAATTGAATCCCATTTGCCTGGGATTATACCACATTGAAATTGGTGGAACTTACTTCTTATTTTGAAGAAGAATAGAAATATTTGTCTATTCTGAGCAGTTCTTGTTCTTAAAAAAATGCAATCCACATGTTAGTAAGAATGCAACCACTGTTTCCCAATGTGGATTGTATTAAACATAACAAAAACAAATGCATATCAAACTGATTATCTCACATTTCTGTTTATCTTCCTTGTTGCTTTTTGGTTATCTCTCAGTTAACTTTTAAATAGATTCCTATTCCATTTTCCTTCTCATAGTTTCTAACTTCTGCTTCTTAGATCACAATGATCTTGGACAACATTCTTTAACCCAACCGAGAGATAGCCATAATCAATATTTCTAGTGCAGAAAGTAATAATCTGACTCTGAACTGGGGATAGTGAGATTAATGGCAAGTTTTTCTTCCATTTTTTGATTAGCTACAGTTGTCAATGGCTGGAAAAGCACAATCTTTTATACAAGCCACAAATGGAAGAGAGTCTTTTTCCAGACTTTGAACAAGGGATCCGTTAAATCTTACCTAGGCCTCAGTTTTGACGAAATCAATAATGGAGCCAACTCTTGGGGTATGAGGCCTTCATTAACATTAATTTCCCAACTCTGCTTCACAAGCAGCCATGCAAACTGTAGAGGCCATGAATCTACTCAACTATATCTCATCTTCAATCCCATATTTTGCATTACTGAGCCTTGATGGCTGAGTGGTACTGCAGGCTACCTCTGCTGACTGCCGGCTGCCTGCAATTTGGCAGTTCAAATCCCACCAGGCTCAAGGTTGACTCAGCCTTCCATCCTTCCAAGGTGGGTAAAATGAGGATCCAGATTGTTGGATGCAGTAGGCTGACTCTGTAAAACTGCTTAGAGAGGGCTATAAAGCACTGTAAAGCAGTATATAAGTCTAAGTGCCATTGCTATTGCTATTAATTCAGGTGCAATTTCTGAATTTCAATTTTCCATCCCCAAACAAACAATAGGAAACCTGGGAAGAGAACAAAGTATCAAGAGAATTACGGCATACAAGCCAATGCAGCAGAGCATTGGTTGGTTGGGGTTGAGCAATAAAATGGCTACGACCATTGGGTTTAATTATAAATGCAGTTCCGAGCTGTGCCTAACTCTGCCGATTAAACATATTAAACTAACTGTTCTACTGCTTTGCATAGTACATTAAACAACTTAATCATAGTCTCCTCTCTTGCATCAATAAACTTAGCATTTGTATTCTTCTCATAGCAGTGTTTCCTTCCCTCGTTCTCTTTTACCTCTTGTTAGGAATAAAGAGTTTGGAACTCTTTCAGTTTTAGTCAAACTTGATTAGTTGAAAGCAAAACCCAAACTTTTTTTCTTTTTTCTCTTCTTTAAATGCAAGGCTCAGATAGACCACAGAGGAAATGGCTTGCTTGCTGGAAAATAAAATTTAGTAGCACTTTTAGATTTGATATATATATATATATCATAAACATCCATAACTGCTGGACTTTGGACAGACCATTGAACCAGTGAGTTTTTATACCATAATAACACCTGTAGGCCACATTTGGCTTCAACTCTTTCTTTGAGGCTACAAAACTCCTGAGATCATTTTACCAATATTTAACAGGAATATTTGGATCAGATTGGGTTTAATTGCAGGTGTGATGACTTATTATGAACATGCCCTATTGTTTTATTTGTATCTACCTGTATATTTTTAGTAGTTTAATACAGGACATATTGGCACATCCAAATGAGTAAATAAAGATTCTATTCTATTCTATTTCCCTATTCTACTCTACTCTACTCTACTCTACTCTACTCTACTCTACTCTACTCTACTCTACTCTACCCTATCCCATCCCATCCCATCCCTTAATTGTCCTCACTGTTAGGAAGTTTCTCCTTTATTCCTGGTTGCTTCTCTCTTTGATCGGTTTCAACCATTTCCCATTCCTTTCCAGAAGAGAATGGAGAAAAGAGGCAACATATTTTTACTGTTTTACTTCTACTACAGCCAGATCTTTAAAAAAAAAACCTTGAAAGAGATTAGGGTTTGTTATATGCTCCAAATGTGACTTTTTTTTACTCAAGATGGAGTGAAATAGCAAGTAATGGTAATTGTAAAATTGAGGCATTTTTAATAAACCAGCCTCTCTTGGTATGTTTTGAATCAAGATCAGTAACTGCATCCGCTTGTTTTCAAACTGAGTTTTGCCATATGCGAGTGGCAATCTTTGGGCAAGCAAACGGATGTTTCTTATAAATATCACTCCTTTGTTACAGGAGTGGAAGACAAAATGATTTGTCCTGGCAGAATGAGAATTAGATTCCTTTTTCTGATTAGGGTACAAATTTTCATTCCAGTGCCCATTTTACCGGCCAAGGTCATGGAATGAAGTCAATGATTGTCTTCCAAATTCCAACACCATATTGGAAAGCTTAACTTGACTGCCACTGTCTTATTAGTGTACAGCAGAGGTATGTCTACAAAACCTCTCCAAAGGGAGAAGTAGAAATAGCCACCTTAATTTTAGAGGCATTCTCCAAGAAGATGTGTGTGCAGCAGATAATTAAACGTAATGGACATTGCAACTTGTAAACACTAATAAAAGTATTAGCGAAAATCAATGCTTTCCTGCTGGTACATTTGTTTACTTTCTAATTGAACAGAGAAAGGGAGAAAGAGCTCAATGCTTATTGTTATGATTTACTTTGCGATAATGGTATCTGCAGATAACTTCTTTCGTTGTGCCTGTACGATTCTCAAAGCAAATATTGTAATGCAAAATGCTGAACAGTGTAATTAAATGGGAAGCAACTATAATTTGGTGGCTGACCTTGAATTTAACTCATGATCTTCTTTTCTCTGTAACAGAGATTTGCCTTTGGAAAGGCAACAACTGCGACTGTACATCCCCAGTTCAATTCAAGAGGGTTTGAGATGCTGGACGTTTCACAACTTAGTTTAACACTAGCAGAATTGTGCAGTACAAGTAAGTGGAATCTCAAGTAATTTCAGTTTGTTTAACTATCAACAGCACCAGATTAATGTGTATGAAAATTGGCTTATATTCTGTATTCTAAGATATTTGTAATAGCTTATGTATTCCGCAGACATATTGATCTCAAGGTTCCAAGTAACACATTGGTAGCAATCAAAACTGCAAAGCAGTTGGATTCCTCAAAGAATAGATTTATTGGATATATCATACTGGCACAAACTGGTGAAAACCAACTATAAATGTTCCCGCAGTTTTCACCTAATTAAAAGTAAAAGTTTTTTTTCACTTTCTCCCAACAATCAGTCAACATGTTCCAATCAGGATATAGTCCAGTTGCTAGATGACTCCAGTCCCCTCCTTCTGGACACCTGGTGGGAATGTCCTTGGTTCCCAAGAGAAAGTATTTTATTTTGGCTACAGCACCCCAGCTATCTCTACTTCCCCCTTCTCTTTCCCACAGCTCCAGTTGTGGCACCACTGAAGCCCCAAAATGGCCACAGCCAATTCAGCTTCAGGGTTGATGAATGATGATGATGATGATGATGATGATGATGATGATGATGATGAAGATGATTATGATGATATCCATTCAGTTGAGTCTGACTCTTGGGTGATGCTATGGACCAGGTCTCCCCACATCTTCTGATTTCCACATCTTCTTTGATTTGCACTACTTCTGATTTGCACTACTTTGAGTTTTTCTATGCTCTGGCTGGTGTCAGTTTTGATAGTCAGTTTTGATAGTTTTGATAGTCAACGTGTTCTTTGATGGCCTGGTTTCTTTTTACTACTAACTCTTCAAACACAATTGCTTTTTCCAGCTAGAATTTGGAAAAATTGCTAATTTACCTTATGTCATACTGACCATAAGATTCCTAGGGGGTCTTGAACAAATAACTTTCCATCCTTCTGTCACTAACCACCAAAATGAGAACATGGAACATAGGCCTGAGCCCTTTAAATGGATAAAAGATACAACTAAATGCTCCTCAAACTTGAAATTTAGTACTGTATTAATAACTGTCCTTCCTACAGTAATAATACATGTAGCCTCAATTTATTATTATTATAAGCCAACATGTGGATTGCCAGGATTTATAGTTTAGGATTATAAACCAGGAATTAAAGTTTAGGACAGAATTAACATTGGGTGGAGACAGAAAGGATGGCTTATTCAATTAACCAAAACCTAAGGAAATAATAGCTTATTGTATCCAAAGAGAATCTATAAATATTACTAGGACTTTTTCCCAGGTAATCATTAATCAATTTTAATTTTTGTGTACACAATTATTTCTGGCTTCAAAAACAGCTGGGAACCAATTTTTTTTAATCTCTTTATCTCTCCCTTTTCAGAGGAATTACTTCTCCCATGCTCTAAAATACTTAGTTGGGATTTTTAATTGCCTACAATTAAGATTCCTCCACACATACCTTTTTTATTTATTTAATGTCATTCTTTCCAAAGTAAGAACTAAGATTTCTCTTCATCCTTATAATTAACTTGTCAGAATGTTAATAAACATCTTGTATCATCTCAGTGGGAGTTTAAAGTCATCAGGATTAGCCCCCCCCCCATTGACACATGTAGTTTAGATGCAGCAAAGAATCTTGTATACTCTTAAGACATCAGGAACGGTTTCTATGGAAAATAAAAAGGAGGAAATAACAGCATGTGAAATGTGCAATTACGTGCATGAACAAAAGGTGCACATTTGAGAAAACTGTAGGGGAAACCACTGGAGAGAACACAGAGATAGAAGGTGAATAATGTGAAAAATCAATAAAGATGATCCAAACACTCTACTCTATTCAGCTGCAACAATTAAAGATGACTTCTTCCCTATTTGTTCAATCTTGTTTGTTCAAATGCTCAGAAAACATGCATTAAACTGAAAACAAAACAGCACTCTTCTCTCATAGTAACTGCACATTAGGGCTACCATTAGAAAAGACAGATGAACATGAGCTGCTGAAGTTCAACTGAGTGATGGTATATTACAGATTGGCACTGGATATGAAGTCCTGATGACCATGGCCATCAATCCACAGAGTAGTCCAGTGAGAGATTATAGGTAAAGGTAAAGATTCCCCTCGCACATATGTGCTAGCTAGTCGTTTCCAGCTCTAGGGGGCAGTGCTCACCTCCGTTACAAAGCCAAAGAGCCAGCACTGTCCGAAGATGTCTCCATGGTCATGTGGCCGGCATGACTAAATGCCGAAGCTGCATGGAATGCTGTTACCTTCCCACCAAAGTGGTCCTTATTTTTCTACTTGCATTTTTACATGCTTTCGAACTGCTTGGTTGGCAGAAGCTGGGACAAGTAATGGGAGCTCACTCTGTTACGCAGCGCTAGGGATTCAAATGGCCAAACTGCCAGCCTTTCTGATTGACAAACTCAGTGTCTTAGCCACTGAGCCACCATGTCCCAGGAGAGATTATAGCCATACCTTTATGGAAAACGGTCCATTCCTTCTTCTCCAATTTGAGCTCCAAAATACACATATGGTGACTAGATTTATGAAGCATGTTTAAATAAGGTATTTCACATGTAACTGGTTGAATAATCCAAAGTCAGATTGCAAATGGTTAAAGCAAGCATGATTGTTGTGTTCCATTCTTGTTGCCCTGTATTGATGGCTCAGTTGCAGTTTATGGGTGCTCTTACATGATGGGTGATTTCTCTGAAGATATCTACGCAAATCCACCCTTTGGCTTGGTATCAGCAGTAATAACCATCCCCCCCCCACATCTGGTCCAATATTGTCAACTCTAATGGGCTCACCATTGACTAAGTCTTTTCCAGGTCCTGGCTAACTGAGCTTTTTAACAGTTGATGAGAGGTATTGAATCTAGAAACTCTTACAGGCAATGTATTCCCCTTTCCACTGAAATGCCATTTCACCAGTGTGAGAAGCCTAGCAAGAGGACCTGGAGTTGACAGACTCTTTGTCATCCCACTTCAGTGGAAGTAGACTCCTTTTGTGAATCTCTACTTAGAAGGTTATCTATCTATTATCTAATGATTCCTCCAGGTCTTTTGTCCTGTGGGAATCTGAGACTTCAGAAAAGTCTATGAGGTCTTTAAGTCTGGAGTCTTTAGAGGTAGTAGGTCATGTGGCCCTGGCAAACTTTTTAAGGCTTAGTGGACACATAAGGTATTGTCACACTTGCTTTCCTGCTGAGTGAGAGTTAATTTAGTTCATTCACACTGGTAGGGAACTCTCCAAGGTCCTGATATCACTCTCTCTCTTTTTTTGCCATACAGTCTCACTGAGACTTTAATTCTCAGAGTTCTTGTTTGACCAGGATATAACTGCATTGAAGAGAAAGTTAGTGGCACATCTGAGAATGGTTACATCCAGTTGAAGTGGAGTCCTTTTCTGCTTGAAACAACTCCAAAACATTAGAGAAATAGGTAACTTTCCAACAGCTGAATTGTTTCAACAGAGGCAAGCTGTGTTCTCAGCTGCTGGAAAAAAATACAAAAAAAAATCTTCGATTAGGGGGAATTAGATCTTGTGCAATCAGGGAAAAATAGCATGATAACAAGTCAGACCATTATAAAAAAAAGGATTGAGTTTAGCCAGTTGATCCAAAAGAGAAGTCCAGGATGCCCATTAACAAGGGTAGGAAGGAAAACACAATAGTAAAAGAACTCGGACAATGTTTTGATATATGAAAGTTTTCTTTAATCCATGTAGTTGCTAAAATGTTTTCCTTGATTACCTTGTGAGTTTACATCTGGACAATGCTCCTGCCCAAGCCACTTCCCATTCTCAGTCCAAAACCATGGCAACAACATATCTTTCTATATGCCTTGAACCCTTTACAATCCACATTTGCTACTACTTCTACTTTGGTCCTTTGGACCGCGTAACGGAGTGAGCTCTTGTTGCTTGTCCCAGCTTCTGCCAACCTAGCAGTTCGAAAGCATGTAAAAATGCAAGTAGAAAAATAGGGACCCTTTGGTGGGAAGGTAACAGCATTCTGTGCATTTAGTCCTGCCAGCCACATGACCATGGAGACGTCTTCAGACAGTGCTGGCTCTTCAGCTTTGTAATGGAGATGAGCTTCACCCCCTAGAGCCGGAAATGACTAGCATGTATGTGTGAGGGGAACCTTTACCTTTTACCTTTATTAATCTTGAACCTGGGAATTTGTGAATTACCATTCCGATATATCTGGAATATTCAGATATATTCATTTCTGGATGAGTGAGGACACTTCATGGTTAGAACTACCTAACCTCAGGGTGAATTCCAAGTCCAATAAGCACAACTATGACTTTTGTGAGCATTTTGGAAACACCTGAGGATTCCGTGGTTTTGCACAAGTGATGGACTATTTGTGTTCCTTTTGAATTGACTTGGATCTGGTGTATATTTTTCTCTGACAGCCAGTTTGGTGTTCTAGCTAAGGCACCAAGCTATAAATGGGAAGATATCATGAGTTCTAAATCCACTGTAGGCAAAAACAAGAGCCTTGGTGGTGCAGGCTGTTAAATGCCTAGCACTTAATTCCAGCTGCCTGCAATTAGTGCAGGCTCAAATCCCACCAGGCTCAAGGTTGACTCAGCCTTCCATCCTCTCGGGGTAGGTAAATTGAGGACCCAAGATTGTTGGGGGCAATAAGCTGAATTTGTAAAAATGCCGCTTAGTAATAAGCAGGCATATACAATGGAATGAAGGCTATTACTGAGTGCATTGGGTTGCGCTCCAAAAATTGTAAGCCGCCCTGAGTCTCTGGAGAAGGGTGTCATATAAATGTGAATTTAAAAAAAAAAGCCAGCTGGGTGTCCTTGGGCCAGACTCTGAGCCCTAGGAAGCAATGGCACCCTCTTTTGAATAACCTTGCCAGGAAAACTTGTCTAGGTACTTGTCTAGCAGTCTCTGAGAATCAGACACAATTGAACAAAAGGGGGGAAAATGTCCTATGATTGTTTCTTCAGGATTCTTCCTTCCACCTATAAAACTTAAATATATATCCATGGCATAGTTCGAGTAGAATATCAATCTGGTAAACTATAAAACATATTCTCTCGCCAAAGTGCTACAGCAATAATAAATGATGATGCTCGGTAGAGACAGACTGTCTGGATGGCTTATGGATTGCTGAATACTTTGGGTCTGTCGTGGCAAAGCATGATTAAAATTACTAATGCTAGGAAAGGATTCTACTCTTGCTTAGCTTCGTGATTCAAAATTATAAAGAGCTGCTCAGGTAGGGAAGTGTAGATTCTGCAGGGAAATTTTTCAGGCTGTGTCGAAGGGCGGCATATTTTTTGATATTCATCACCTTCCGCTATATGGCTCAAGTGTAGTGGGGCATAATTCTCCTTGGTCTGACAGAGACGTGTGTTTTGTAATGATAATGGTCAGTCTCCCCTGAATCGTGAGACAAGGTCTGAAATACTGATCAGCTTTCCTAATTGGCAGCCTAGCCATTTTATTTCGTTTGTTTTCAGAGGGAAGACATTTATTCTGTTTGCTTCATGAACCCATGAAAGAAATGATGTGCGCCAGGAAATAATGTGGTCTTACCTTTAAAAAAAACTTCTTTTAAAAACCTGTGAGCTAGCTTCTAAAAATTAGGGTGAATTTAGACTTCTTGAACAGATTTATGTATGCAAACAAACTTGCAGTGGAAATGTAAATTTCCCAATGGAGTGATGTTCTACTTGCCAATCTACCCTTAAACATATGTATTATTTTTTATGATTCAGATCTATCAAGGTTTGGCCGCTCTTCAGATATTCAGTGAACATGGCAAAGCTCAGGCAACCATGGCATTGCTAATTGTTACTATTGAGTATAGCTACCGTGTTCATCTTGTGGATGTTTGACCTTTCAGGAGAAAAGGAATAAACTACTGTATTTTGCTTTTGGCTGCGTGGATCTGTACATTTCCCCCCTCTGTAGTAATCTACCGACCACAAGCAGTACATCACATTCTTATTAAAACTGACATGACTATGTCCTTCTGACATATTCTGTGTGGTCCCAGGAGTCCCAGTTCCAAATGTGCTTTGAAGAAGCTTCTTGGAGGAGAAGCAAGACATTTTGAAAGAAAACAACTGGAAGTCCAGTTGGAAAAGGTTGGAAAAGCAAGGAAAATAAAGAAAATAAATAATAAATACCTGAAAAGTTTGGAAAAGCATCTTTGGGAAAATCATGACCCAAAGAAAATCTCCATTGATAGTGATATAGATATAATCCTTGAACTATATAATTGGTTGCTTAGTGACCATTTGAAGTTCAGACAGCCTCCCCAGAACTACGTGTGATCCAATTTTGATGTCTCAATGGATTCTCCCTTCCCCTACAGTCATGTGATTGCATTTTTGGCAACAAATCTGCCATTATGACTGTCATAATCCGAGGAGGAAGGTGAACAGCTGACAGGGAGCGGGAGAGTGGGTCCATTGGCTGTGGAGGAAACTGGGGAAGGGCAAAGTCAGGCTGGGCAGAGTAGGGGAGAGTAGAACAAGGGAGAGGGGGTTCAGAGGAAGACCAAGGCCCACCCCCTCTTCATCTTTAAGCATGCAGGGAAGAATGGAGAAGAGAGAAACATAGGTTGCGTGGCTTACAAAGGAGGAAAGGGCCCTGATTCCCTTTACAAGGCACACCTGGAGAGGGAGCTTAAAGGAGATGCAGATGGGAGGGACGTTGTCAGGAACAAGCATTGTGTTTATCTAATGTTGGCTGCTGTTATCTGAGTTCCTGCCATCCTCCCAATTGGTTTGATGTACTGCCGTGTTACTTCATTTCTGGAACTCCTTATCTTGCTCTGCCGGAATTATTACCTTATTTTGCCTTGTTGGATTTATAATTTAAAGTTTTCTGTTTACAGAATTTACTGGAATATCTGCAGCCAAAGGCTATTGCGGTTCATGGGAGAGTTTTTCTCCAGTAACCGGATCATTGGGGGCAAAGTTGGAGCTAATAAAGGAACTCATTCTTATTCTCTGGCTGTGTTGTCTTTGTGCCATGCCTCGGGTCATCACAATGGCCATTTGAAGCATCCCAAGGTTAGGTGACCACAATTTACAACATTGTTTACCTCCCAGTTTCTAGCAAAAAAACCTATTGGATACAATGGGTTTACTTAATGACTGTCACATTCACTTAAGGATCACTTCAAAAAAGGTTATAAGATCAGGCATGGTCATGTGGTGACTCACTTAATGGCCAGTAAGCCTGTAACCACTGTACCTCCAGGCTCAAGAATGATCATAAGTAAAGATCTACCTATACAATAATAGTTTTTTTTCCATCTTTCCATTTGTTGGTTGTCCATTTTATTTTCTTAAAACAATTTGCTGCTGAACTTTTTCACCTGCATTTGGTGGCATGCAGAAGATCCTAAGAAAGGAGATGGACATCCATCAAGACATGCCAGCCCTTCTGCTTCACCCCCAGTTTCTTTTTTAGAGGCCTCCTAACTCAAGGCATCTTGCTCTTAGACAGGATCCTCACAATTATCAATAATTACACTATAGGGTTTTTTTTAAAGATTCACACATTACTTTTGCTTCGGCTGCATAATAGCTACATCTAATACTTCATATAGGTGCTAAATATATGCTTACAGATGGGAAGGGTGGCTTCAGTCAAGAAAGCAAGAGACTTCAGTAAGGAGTTTTAATGAAAGAATGAAGGCACAAAATTCTTGGAGACTGATTGGGCCCTATAGCCCTTTTTTTCCTAATGAATTCATTAAGGTGAAAATCTTTTTGAAAAGGAAAAAAAAATAGAATCTCTTCTTTATACAACAGGAACCAAGCTGCCACTTGCTAGATTAACTATTCTTCCATCTGTTGGTGGCTTATATCTAGAGATCCTTCTGTTTCTCTCTGAGCCTTCTCAAAATCTCTTTGATATACAATGGGCATCCTTTTGAACACTCTGAAATTTACTTACTCCAGGATGTTTAATGAGGACTGTTTCATTTTTTTCTTTTTAAATTTTATTGAATAAACATTAAAAACAATTGAACACAGTGCAACTTTCTTGGTCATCATTTTGGCCATACAAGCTATAGTATAGAGATACACCTAACAGTTAATCTCCTTTTTCCCTTATGTTATTGGTATAGTGCCAGCTCCATATTGTTTCTATTTACATTTATATACAATTATATACATATTTACAGCCGTCTTTTATACTCATACATTCGTATCATCTCGTATTTGTCTGTTATATTCCATTCTCTTTGGTTTACAAAACTTTAACTTTCATTCCTATAAAGTGTCAACCCTTTCTTTCTTTTTCCTTGACTTTAGCCATTGATGTATGTTACTCCATACTTCATAATACTCTGTCAATGAGGACTGTTTCATAATTGTGTATTTCATCTCCTATGGGAATATATATATATATATACCCTCCTTTATATTGTTTATATGGGAAAGTGTGTCTCTGTCTCACCTGCTCCTGTTTTCAATGCTCTCCTTAACTAAGCAGATTAAAATGTTATTAAGCAGCCAGGGATGGCTGCTTGCATGGCTGTGTCGATTGACTCCTCACAGCACAGAAATATGCCCCAAAAAGTATGGGGACCTGGTTTTTCTTTTGTGTTAAATGAATAGAGTGCTTGTAAATGATACCATCTGACAGGACTGGAAATTGAAGTGCCCTATTTTATCTGGAGGAAAAAGGTACAGGGTGAGAATTAAGTATATAAATTCATGTTCCCTTCCAGGACGCATACAGTATGCCTGAGGCCTAAACCTCTCTAGACTGTAATGTATGACATGGCTAGAAGTAAGCACTCTGAGTTTGTGTGACAATGTGGCATTCTGCTGGATAGTCCTGACATCCTATGTTTGGCTGAAAGATCTCCACTCTTTGCATTAATCTTCTCTCTCTCTATAAAAGTGAAATACCACTCACGCATCATCACAAAATCTCCAGAACTGTAAAGCCTACAAACTTGAAATTTGGCATGTATGTTCCTCTTGGCTTCTAGGTGCTCACTAAGAAAGGATTTTTTGAAATGACCATCAGAGTATTAGTATTTCGTATATTATTATTATTAACACACTCTGATGCTAAGGAGTTCTACACCCCCTCCCCACCTGAAAAGAAATCTGTTCCAAATGCAAAACACAAGCAGAGGAGAGGAGTTTCAGTTTTAGTTTCACAGCACCAAGCAGCTTTAGTACAGAATAGTTGAGCTAAGCCACGCCCGGGCTCCTTGCTGTCTCACACAGCAAATGTGAGTTTCTCACATTTCAGTTTCTCAACTCTCTCACACACTGACAGGATGCTAGCCAGATGAATACCGATGGATGCTGGTAGGCAGAGGCAGAATTACCACCCCCCCTTATTTTCCTCCCCCAAAACTAAGCCTGACCACATAGTTTTGTAGTGAAGCATGGATATTGAGTTAGTGCTACACTGTAAAGCAAAATTAAAGCATGCTAGTGGTGCTTTTGAATTCCAGATCTCAATAGTATTTGGCTTCCCTGGGCTTCTTTAATTGTTGTTGGGGTTAGAAGCAGGAATGAAGGATTTAGACAGACATCCCCAAACATTTGCTATCTGACAACTAAGATGCTCCCGTTTCTTACTGCAAGCATAGAGGAACAGCTTGTTGCATGCTCTTTCAGAACTGTGAACAGTATTTGTTCCCATCCTCATTTTTTTGGATCTGGCATGGGAGAGGTGACAACGACACAGCTCTGTTCTTTTACAATAAAGAACAGGCGTGAGATTTAGGGGAAGCTGCTGTGTGACTTTCATTGCTTCTATGTAAGAACATTCCAACCTAAATTCAATCGGTCTAATGGTAGGGCTGATCCTTATATACATGGGGCCCACCTACTCTATATCACGAACAGGTAATCCTTGATTTATGACCACAATAGGGATAATAAATGCACAATCCTAATTTCTTATGTAAATGAGAACAAAGTGAACACTAAATTGGCATGCCAGCGGGAACATCCTGTGGTTTCTAGATTTCCTGAGGGAAAGAAAGAAAGAGAAGGAAGGAAGGAAGGAAGGAAGGAAGGAAGGAAGGAAGGAAGGAAGGAAAGGAGGGAGGGAGGAAGGAATTTGCTAGGAACATTTACTTAAACTGGGTGTCAGCAACCTGCAGCTCTGGAGCTGCATGCGGCTCTTTGGGCCCTCTGCTGTGGCTCCCTGTTGGGTGATCCCACCACTGGCTGGCCCCGCCCCTTGCCCTCCCCTCCCAGTCGCTCCTCACCTGGCCTGAGAAGGTAAAACACAAAAAACAGAAATGAGAGGGAGAGAAAGAGAGAAAGAGAACTATTTCCCACAGAAGCCACCGGGAGCCACAAAACCTGGGTAGGAATGGAGGGGGTGATGGTCATGTGACTAGGGGGAGTGACGTTGAGTTGGCCACGCCCATGCAGCTTTTGTGGCTCCTGGTGTTTTCTTTTCTGTGGGAAACAGGCTCTTTAAGGTTGCAGACCTCCAACTTAAACCATACCCATACTGTAATGGAAGCAAAACAATATATACATTATTTAATATGTAATCCATATTAACAATGTATATTATTGTCATAATATGTAATGATACGAAATCTGAAATAGAATTTGGAGTGAGAATCCAGCTCCATGGCTGAATGTTCCTCATGCAAATATTTATCGTAAATGATGGTGAGACATTTTCATCTTCCTAAGGCCCCACTGCACCATTAGAAAGGATTTGCCTGGTAAGACTTCTTCCCAGCAATTCTGATTATTTGTTTCTCAACAGCATGATCACCCCAGCCAAGCCTTCCCATCAGCGGCTGTGCAAAACTCCCCTTTCTTCTCAGTTACCTTTTGTGCAGCCATCCAAGCTCCAGGTCTGGTAGAGGCAATATTTTCAAAACATTCAGAGCTTCACTGATCAAACACCCAATACATATAATTGCATGTGCTAGTTACACTTCTATAACAGTGTTAAGGGTTTAATTTAATGGTGCTTGAAGACTCAAAACGAGTGTTCTGTTGATGCCTTGAGTTGTACAAAAAAGAATAAACTGCCTTTTATGGAACCTTTGCACAACTCCATGGGGAAATTGCTTGCCTTGGTATTGGGCATGCTGACAAGTAACAGAGAAGGAGTTCAGGGAGAACTTCTGTTATCTTGTTATTGGATTTATTTTCTTTCTTTCCACAACAAAAGCATTTCCAGAAATGCAGCCCCCAAAAAAATCCCCAGTATGGAGCCAGCTGAATAGAATCAGGACAAGTCATGCCAGAAGTAAGGCGTGTCTCTTTTAAGTGGAGAATGGATGAAAGCCCACAATGTGACTGTGGTACATCAGAACAAATGACAATAACAACAAATGATATTGTTTGAGAATGTCTCTTCAGGAAATTTCAAGGCACCTGGGAGGATCTTATCATAGCCACATAAGTAATTAGATCTTTGGCTTCCTTAGATACTGAAATTATAACATCTATCCCATTGCAATTCTGTGGTGCCATATTATGATAATTTTATGATGGTTTTATCTTAATATTTTAATTTAATGTTTTATCTTTATATTTTATCTTGTATATTGTAGTCCACATATCATCTGTCTGTCTCTCTCTCCTATCTATCTGTCCATCCATCCATTATCTATCCATCCACCATCCACCATCTATCTATCTATCTATCTATCTATCTATCTATCATCTATCTATCCATCTATCATCTATCTATCTATCCATCTACCATCTACCATCTATCATCTATCTATCCATTTATCATCTATCATCTATCATCTGTCTATCTATCTATCTATCTATCTATCTATCTATCTATCTATCATCTATCTATCTATACATATACACACACATACACAAACTTGCTGATGCTTTATTTAAATTTATATTTGTATATCAGTGATTGCATGACCTCTGTAGATTAAATAAATCTTAAAGAGACAATAAATAAATCCCTTGTCCCCAGAAGAAATGTACAAGCTCAGAGGTCTTGAAATCTCAGATTGCAACCCGCCAAAGAGATGCAAACAGATAATAGGTGAGCTTTAGAGACTTTGTAAACTCTAACTGTGAAAGGACAACAGGAGGCAAAATGGGAAAACGTCACCCTTAAGTGGGTTTGTAGATAAAGCAGGTAGTAGCATGGTTTCAAAATGTGCTTCTCTAGCGTGTGGCAGTTGAGAGTGAAAGGGGGATGTGGAAGCAGTGGAAATGTGTACTATATAGTGTTCATAGAATCATAGTGTTATATGCCACTACTGTGAAGGAACTGTGCAGTGTGACAAATTAATACATGGACGCACTATAAAGATACATTTTATTGAGAAGCTGTATCTAGTTACAGAAAATAGACTTTATGTACAAGAGGCTCTAGCATGTTTAGTTGCTAGGACTTCCATTCAGATTTATTTCTGATGATACTACATACTTGTATCTAACAGTGAGATACACAGGGGAACTATAACTTCAGGATCTCCTGAATTCTTGAGAGATACCACCATCTAAGAGTCGTAGTGGTGCAGTGGTTAAAACGCAGTATTGCAGGCTAATTCTGCTGACTGCCAACTGCCAGCAGTTCAGCAGTTCGATTCTCCTCAGGCTTAAGATTGACTCAGCTTTCCATCCTTCTGAGGTTGGTAAAATGAGGACGCAGATTGTTGGGGGCAATATGCTGACTCTGTAAACTGCTTAGAGAGATTTGTGAAGGACTGTGAAGTGGTATATATAAGTCTAAGTGCTATTGCTAATATTTTGATCAGCCATTGTCAATCAGAATATACATTATGGGTCTGATGGGCAAAGTGAATGAATAGAAGATGAAGCATTTGTTAATCTATAACTTCAGTTACTCCTATTTAAGGCAGGACTAAAATCAAGAAAAGATAATAACCAAAAAGAAGAAAAATTTTTTCTCTGCCAGGTGATTAAAAATAATATATCTCTCTAACCAACACACCAGAATCCATATCAGAATCTTGATGAAATGATCCTGATTATGTTAGTATGCTACTAATAGGCTATAACTAACTTAATCACAGTTTATTTAATAGACTATAATTGATTGGCTTCTGCACTCTGTCAAGCCACAAGCCAGGGTCTATAAAGCAAAACAGCCCATCTAAGAAACAAACTACAATATAATGGATGAACCAAGACAAGATGCTCAATTTTTTTTAAAAGGCCTTCAAAATTTTATCCTCATGTTATGTATGTACCTTGGGACTGATCATGTATGTACAATGGGACTCAAAATTGAGATTCTAAAAAAAGTTAAGCTATAATAGATTTTCCTGAAATTCACACCAATTTTTCATCAGGAGCAAGCAATAGGTTACTTGTAGTATTCTTTGGATACTTGATCTATCCAAACCACCAGAGTAGGGGGGCAGAGAATGCTATGGGTCTCCTCTCCAAAGGAAATCCATGCAGCAGGATCAAGAAGGGCCTTCTCCATAGTGGCTTCCTCCCTTTGGAACATCATCCCTATGGATTGGTCCCCAATTTGAAATTCTTTTCCAAGGCCCTGAATATCTGGTTTTGCCAATGGACCTGGACAGTGATGGGATTCAAAAAATTTTTTACTACCGCTTCTGTGGACGTGGCGTGGCTTGGTGGGCATGGCAAGGGAAGGTTACTGCAAAATCCCCATTCTCTCCCCACCCCACTAACCTGCTTTCCAGCTCCATTGTCCTGTGCAGGGCAACAAAGAAGACCCAACCAATCAGTTGGGACTTGGGAGGCAGAGAAGAGATGGGGGCAGGGCCAGTCAGAGGTGGTATTTGCCAGTTCTCTGAACTACTCAAAATTTCCACTACTGGTTCTCCAGAACTGGTCAGCACCTGCTGAATACCACCTCTGGACCTGGTGAGTGCAGAGTGGGATAGAACCTATCAATTGGCTTATTTGACTGTTGTTGGGAGGTGGGTTATTGCTTTCTTATTTTTATATATATTGGGTTTTTATTCTTGTAAGCTTGTAAGGGTCACTGGGTGTGAGTTGGGTAGCCATACACATTTTCTTAAATAAATAAATAAATAAATAAATAAATAAATAAATAAATAAAATAAACAGAGTCTGGTTTCTTTTAATGGAAATGCTAATTCATTGCAGTAAATTTTGGGGCCAATAAGTCAAACTAAACTTTGGCCTATTTCCCCCACCCCATCCCTGACCTGAGATGAGAAAACTTAAGCTAGAATAGTCTCTGTCCTTTGATGGAGTTGCTGCTATGACATCTCTTACATTCCCTTCTGTGTCTTGTTTGCTAGATCATATCAGGCTATTTAATTATTTAAATGATCCAACAGTTTACAACCAAATGAGCACTAATGACACGAATATAGATGAGAATTAATTAACACATTGGATAATTTATTTGATAGTGGCAGAATTCATGCTAACACCCAGCCTTCTGCCCTTGCTGTGTTCATTTTAGACATTTAATTTTTGTCTCACCTGTTGCGTGGAGAAAATGAAAAGAGGGTTCTTGTTGTTTTTTCTAAGTGGCTGACATTTTAACTAGTTGCATTAGACCACTTAACCAGTACATTGATAATAAGGTACAAATGTTCACTAAGGATTGCATTATTATTATTTAAAAAGAATAAACAAATGGAAACAGTTGGCCAACAGATTAATTGGAGTGTATTTTCGGTGCAAGTAAATGTAAAGCCCGCTTTATCATGCATTGCATTTGAATATTTTTAAGAAGTAGAGGTCAGAGAAAATCTATATTCATTCAATAGAAATGATTGCAAAAATAATAGACAATACACATAACAAGCCAGTGTTGTGTAAGTATGTATGCAGCATTTCCATGATCCTGGAATAGAACGCATTATATTTATTTGTTGAACTGCAATTCTCTGTTTGTTTGCTCAAATGTTAATTCTATGTTCAGTTAGATGGACTGAATGACTAACAAATAGGGCGCTGTTTAAGATTGAAGTCTTCCATGGATCTATTTAAAAGGATCTAGGAAAAAAGCACATGGCTTGAAATAGAATCAGTGGCAAGCTGCAATCTGCCAAAAACTTGCCTGTGGTTTTATAAAAGTTGGTATCAAATTGCATTAACAAATCCAAGTTAGTCTAGAAAGTAGAATTTGGAAAGTTAGAATAGAATAAGGCTTTCTGCCTTCCTGTGTGGTGTCTAAGTAACGTTGTTCAAAATGCAAATTATTATCTTTCTTTCTCATTCAACATCTATCCTTTAGGGGACCATGTTCATAGGAATGAATCCTAGTATCATATGAATTTTATCTGGCTTACTATCTGTTTCTAAGATTTTACCTTTTCCAGACCTGATTGCATTACCTTTTTTAAGGTTCATTCAGTACCACTTTACAATGGGTTATCAGATGCACATTTAATTAACAGTCTGCCAAATAACTTTCTGGGCAAATCAATAGTCCATCTTCCAGATATAAAAGCCACTGAATAAATAATGTGTTATGTGTTTTATACCCTGGCTGCTTATCCCCAGGCTGCTGAAATCTGTAAATTACTTATTTCTCCATTGTTTACAAAGATTTCCACACCTCTTCTTAAAAAGAGTGATTGAAGCATAAAAGACCCTCCATATTTGTTCTTGCTGAGTGGGAGTACAGTGAGGTTTAACAGTGCAAGCTTTTTTGGAATAGTTGAATTTTTCTCCTTTTAATTAATTAATGCATCTAAATTCATTTTTTTTAAATTTTCTCCTGTTGCTTCCTTGGTTATGGATTGATTTGCAAAAATATACATCCTTTCCATTGAAAAAATACTCTGAAACTCTAACATAATGATATGCCTTGCAATGGCTGGATGGCTGGATGGATGGGTAGGTGAATGGAGAAAAAGAGAGAGAGATAATAATAGTGATAGAAGAATGATAGAGATAGATGATAGACAGACAGACAGACAGACAGAGAGGATAAAGAGAGATTATAAAGGATAGATAGATTAGATAGATAGATAGATAGATAGATAGATAGATAGATAATAGAGATAGAAGGATGATAGAGATAGATGATAGACAGACAGACAGACAAAAGGATAAAGAGATTATAAAGGATAGATTAGATAGATAGATAGATAGATAGATAGATAGATAGATAGATGAATGATAGATAGATAAGATAGATCGATAGATGATAGATAGATAGAAAATGGATAAAGCCGAAGAGATGGAGAGATACAGGACAGATGATAGATAATAAGCAGATAGATGATAGATATAGATAGTGAGACAGATAAAGGATAGCAGATATATCATCGACGATGACAGACAGATGACAGATGATAGATGTGACAGACAGACACGACACAAGTATCATCGAGTCAGCCGACGGAGAGATCATAAAATGCAGTCAGACGACAGATACAGACAGCATATCGATGCTTAGACAGAGATTCATGACAGACAGACAGACAGACAGACAGACAGATACCAGAGATAATGACGATGTGGTAGACAGACGACAAGAAACGATCAAGAATGCATCGTACGACAAAAATATATATCATGTTGAACAGATCAGACAGACAGACAGACAGACAGACGACAGACAGTAGACAGATAAGATACAGACAAGACAGAATAAATATGACGGAAGAGACTATACGATGATGACGATGACATGACAGACAGACGATGACACAGACAAAGAGCATCAAGACAAAGCCGGACAGACATCAAAGCGACAGACAGACAGATGCAGACAGACAGATTACGACAGACAGACAGATAGACAGATGACAGACAGACAAGACGTAACAAGACAGGTACGACGACAGAGACAGACGACATCACATCAGCATCGCACGTACGACGTTATTAATTTTACAAAGAATGGTGATCGATGTGACAGATAGATGTGACAGACAGACAGACGACAGATAGACAGACAGATTACAGACAAGATCAGCCGAAATATATTTATATGACATGATGATGACAGATGATGACAGACGATAGACACAGACAAAATGTATCGAGACAGGACAGAGAGATCATGTAGACAGACAGATACAGATGACAGACAGATAGACAGATATGATGATGATGGACAGACATGATAGTTATCAGCCGAAGAGATTTAGAGAGATATGTATGATAGATGATACAGATAGACAGACATGATTATGATAGCCCAATGAGATAAAATGGACAGAGAGATTGACAGAGATGTAGATAGATAGATAGATAGATAGATAGATGACAGACAGACAGATACAGACAAGACAGTTGAAGGACGGAGAGATTATAAAGGATAGTTAGATGATAGATATAGATAGTCGACAGATAAAGGGATAGAGAGATTATAAAGGATAGATAGATAGATAGATAGATAGATAGATAGATAGATAGATAGATAGATATAGACAGACAGTTGAAGGGATGGAGAGATTATAAAGGATAGTTAGATGATAGATATAGATAGTCAGACAGATAAAGGGATAGAGAGATTATAAAGGATAGATAGATAGATAGATAGATAGATATAGCGACATTGAGATGATAGATGCATACAATACAGAAAGAGAGAGGAGAGGAGAGAGATACACAGACAAATGCTAACAGGAGCTTCTATCTGCACTTTTCATTCTCACTTTTTTCCCCCTTTTTCTTATTCTGCTTTGTGAGATGTGACAGCAAACCCATTCTCATTATTCCTTAACTGGTTCCCTTATTCTTTGTAATTCTTGTAGCGATTCTGAAGATTCTGCCTTCTCTTGAATGTGTACATCCCACGTGATCTTATAAGATTAATAGCAAACTGCTCACCCAGAACTGTTCATGTTTCTTCTTTCTTTTCTTTAATAATAGCCTGGAATATGAAATATAGATCTTAGCGACAGAAAGCACATGTACCATTGCGGGGGTTTGAACAATATCTGCAACAGGGCTGGGATGAGGGGGAGAGAGATAAAAATTCTCTATTAAATTAATTTCTTCTCAAAAATGAGGAATTCTTATTGTGGTGATTTGGAAGGAGGGATCCAGTTATGTTTTCAAGGATCCTTGAATTCATGATCATGTTGGTCATGAGTTTGTGAAAATATGCAAACCTTGTATCCACAAAAGATTTCCCTCCCCCCATCTTTACAGTATTTAATCACAGGGTGTATTACCTGATTCTCATACATCCACCCCCAAAATTCTTCTACAAGACAAAATTTGTGAAAACTGCTGAAATGTGGATTCTACTGAAGCAAGAAAGCAACACTCAGAGAATTTACCAGCAGCTATCTTGTCTCTGGTTTTCCTAAAATTGCCCATAAATAAACCCAGAAACACATAACATTCATTGGCAGGGGGAAAAATGTATCTGAAAATGAAAATATTTCTAAATGTTGCATACCGGTATGCGTTTGATGTTTTATAAATATGCATTTTTATGTATGACTTTTTAAAGGGAAAAGTCATATATAAAGAGTAGCCAGTTTTTTTAAAAAAATGGGGAAATTATTTTAAAGAAAGCATGCCTAGGGGGAACATTACATTAAAAACCAACACCAAGGAAATGTACATTAAAAGGATATGCCCAAGAGGATTATATTAAAAATGCCATAGATCAGGGCAAGCTGCATGCAAAAAAATCCATCTACTGGGGAAAGGAATGAATGCATTAGTAGAGCTTTTAAAAAATGTTTTAGGGAACCAGAACAATGAATAGGCATTCTGGCTTTCTAAAGTGAGCAGGCACCATGGGGAACAAACTGTTCACAAGATATGCACAAAGAAACCAACAATATTACATGAGCAAGGTGAGGTGTCACTAACATACACGATCGTGCCAATTTAGGACACATAGCGTACCAATAACAGACATGAATTGTCTTTGTATCTTTCCTGGGCAATATTCTTTACTCTGAGGCTTTTCAGCATTTCCTCTGGAGAACTAATTAGATTTCAATCAAGTCGCTAAAGAAGAGGAAACTGGGAGTCTATGCTAAACAAGGAAGCAAGGAATTAGAACAGAATTCAAGCTGGAAGAATCCATGTCAGGAATATAATTAATTTGTCTTCTCCAAGTAAGCATGATTGGCTTAAAAGGGGTGAGTTCCCAGAGAAGTTGGTAATCTTTAGAATAACTTGGGACGATGTCAGGTTGCAAGCAAACTGGTCCACTTCTGAATTGTCCAGGTCATAAGACTTGGACTCTTCACACGTTATGTTCTACTTATAATATTTCCCCAATGTGCTTTTCTTCCCTTGGAAAACCAGATCAGGTTCCCTGGAATTTAAGGAGATGGTGGTGTGGTGCAGTGGCCTAGAGATGGATCTCTTGTCTCAATATCAGGAGGCTATGAGTTCAATCCTAGGTAGAGGCAGATATTTCTTTCTCTGGGCACACTGAGGATATATCTGCTGAATATAACTCCGCATGGCAACAGGAAGGGCATCTGGCCAGTAAACAGCTCCATTCAATTGCCCAGACTCCACCCTGCAAAGGATTATGGGGTCATTAAATGATGGTGATGATCTCTCTCTCTCTCTCTCTCTCTCTCTGTGTGTGTATGTGTACTTATGTGTACACACACACACACACACTTTTTCCTAAGATGCCCATCATTATTACATTCAATCATCTGATTTAAAGCTCTGCAGAACCTTTTTTGTGAACATTGCAGGGTGGATATTCTGTATCTATATGAATGCCTGTCAGAATGCTACCCTACATGTTTTCTTTCTTCTGACTTCTGTGCGTTCCCTGTCTGATCAGAAATCCTATAAAAGACAGGTCATCACCTCAAGTTCACATGCTATGAATGCACAAAAGCTGGTACTGTAGTTACACTCTGATGTGTGATGTGTTGCTTTGAAGGCATTGAAATGGAAGCATCCTTTTGATGAGTAAATAATACACATGAATACCTTTCATATTATGTATTATTTCTGCTTGTATTTCAGCACTCCTAACCCTATGAAAAAGATGAGTATGTTATGTTACACATGTACATTTTCTTTCTGATGTTGATGTCTAAATATGTTGGGTTACAACTTATAGCACTCAGCAATAGCACTTAGACTTATATATTGCTTCACAGTGCCTTACAGCCCTCTCTAAGTGGTTTACAGAGTCAGCATATTGCCCCCAACAATCTGGGTCCTCATTTTACCAACCTTGGAAGGATGGAAGGCTGAGTCAACCTTGAGCCAGTGAGAATTGAACTGCTGAACTGCTGGCAGCCGGCAGTCAGCAGAAGTAGCCTGCAGTACTGCATTCTAACCACTGTGCTACAACATCTCTCATGCAGTTCTCAACCTGGATACCATAGGAGTTGTAGTCCAACAGTATTCTTTTGTCTGCCTTAGACTGCAGCAGAATTTTGGGGATGTGATCTTAGGAAATATCAAAACAATGGTTTTCCTAAACTTCCATTCAACGAGTTTGCTTTTTTTTTTCTTTAAATACATATCAACTGTATTAGGAGAACTGTATTTTTTTAAATGGTATAGTCCCATAATTTTGATTGCCTAAGGAGAAGGAGGGATTGACTTATTCTTCAAAGCACCAGAAAGCAGGACAAGAAGCAATGGGTGGAAAGTTATCAAGGACAGATCCAACACAGAAATAAGGAGAAATTTTCTGACAGTTAAAATGATCAATCAGTGGAATGGCTTGCCTTAGATATTGTGAGTGCTCCATCACTGGAGGTTTTCAAGAAATGATTGGACAGCCATTTGTTCAGAATGGTATAGAGTCTCCTGCTTGAACTCCAAGATCCCTTCCAATTCTGTTATGTCAGCCTTGTGGAGTAATCTGAAGTTTAAATGTGGTTTTCATAATGCCCATATTGTGTGTCTTTTCCAAAGGAAGGATATTAGAATAAGGTTTCTGTTTTGCTCTAATTAAAACATTTCCCAGCAATCAGCAAAGCAAAAATGGTATTACTTTCCCCCTCTAATGGGCAGCTGGTAGAAAGAAAAAAAAGGGGGGTGTTGAATTTTTATATGATAACTGGGAACAATGATTACATCGTTTTAATTTGGATAAGGTCAGTGGAGAATGCCTTCAGCTGCATTTGCAATTTAGCTTATTCAGGCTTCGGAGTGAGTACAAAATGAGTCCCATTTGAACCAAGTAGAATTTCAGATAAAAGGTTTATAAACAGGATGACAATAATGATAATGATAATAATAATAATAACAGTAATAATAAACCCAATAATAATTATAATTATAAACCCAATAATAATAAACCCAAAGAACTGCTGATACAGTTCTACAGAGGAATTATTGAGTCTGTCATCTGCACCTCTATAACTGTCTGGTGTGGTTCTGCTACCCAACACAGACTGACACACACTTCAGAGAGTAATTAGGTCTGCAGAAAAAAACAATTGCTACCAACCTGCCTTCAATGGAGGACCTGTATTTTGCACGAGCCAAAAAGAGGGCTGTGAAAATATTTACAGATCCCTCACATCCTGGACATAAACTATTTCAACTCCTATCCTCAAAACGACGCTATAGAGTACTGCACACCAGAACAACTAGATGCAAGAACAGTTTTTTTCCTGAATGCCATCACTCTGCTAAACAAATAATTCCCTCAACACTGTCAAACTGTTTACTAAGTCTGCATTGCCATCACTATTATGATTAATCCTCCCTTCCATTCACCCATCTCCTCCCACTTATGATTGCAGCTTTGTTGCTTGTACCTTATGATTTTTATTGACTGTTTCCTAGTATGATGTGATTGCTTATTGTAGCCTATGACTATTATTAAGTATTGTACCTGATGATTCTTGATTCTTGATGGATGTACCTTTTCTTTTATGTACACTGAGAGCATCTGCACCAAGACAAATTCCTTGTGTGTCCATTCATACTTGTCCAATAAAGAATTCTATTCTATTCTATTCTATTCTATTCTATTCTATTCTATTCTATTCTATTCTACTCTACTCTACTCTACTCTATTCTATTGATACTTGTAATACATTTTTAAAAGTTCGGTTGACTAAGTTTCTTGTTTAATGAATAAAAGTTTATAATGATAATGAGGAGGAGGAGATTGTTGTTGTTGTTGTTGTTGTTTTTGGCATTTTTGTCTACCTATTGAGTCCTTACCAAGAATTTGGGATAGGTAGATCTGGATGTTTGATGGTGTTACAGATATTGTCTATGGATGGAAACTATTCCAAGGAAAACCAACTTTTGCAATTGACTGATGGCAAATTTGTCAATGCTTCTCCTCCTCCTCTTCCTCTTCCTCCTCCTCCTCCTCTTCCTCATTCTTATGCTTCACTTGGAAACAAAAGTCCTGTGGTTCAAAAGATACCAGTGGGCATTGGGATTAGCATCTTCTGATTATCCTTGGACTGAAATTTCTACCACTTTGAAAATGCAGAGCTGGCCTTAAGGAAACAACTGTATTTTGGCTTCAACAGCCTGGCACACGTGACTGCTTCAACCACAGCTGAATGAAGGCTGCAGATGACTCTATATTGCTTGAGTAGTTTCAGAAGAGCAGTGCTCTTCCACAAAAATTGTTAAATCGAGGTGCAAATGAAAGTCAGATAACATATTGGCTAATTTAAGGATGTGTCTCCGTGCGCATTTCCTCAATTTCTCAGCCTTAATTCTGATTTATTTCCACATCAGTTGGCATTTAAGGACAAAACCACTAAATCCTGCAAAAAAAAGTCCATCTACGTGCTACTATCTTAAATATACTGATTTTCCTAATATACATATTTTGGGGCAGGTGATTTCCCTCAATATATGCCCTTCTTTATATGCACACTTTTAAAGTGGTAAACAGTATTGAACAGTTAAGAGTAAGCACTGCTATTTGTATGGAATTGCATTCTAGTTAATTCTGAGGTTTGATAAAGTACAAATTGGATAAATTCGTATTTTAGTGAGATGTGAATGAAATGTTTTCCATATCTGATGAAGAGTGAGAGCAAAGAAAGGATCAGAAGAAAATGTTTCTGGGTTGAAATCCTAGCTAAGATAAGAATGAGAAACAGTGTTTTGAAATGTCATTTCCTGTGTTCATACAAACCATTATTCCCTCCATCTAGGTTTGTATGTTTCCTTACATGCAATCTTCCTCCATAAAATAATAAAATTTTGCATTTGGAATGACGATGAAGTTCAGATGTTCATAAGGTTGAAAACCTATTTCAAAATCTGGAAACCTAGCTACTATTTTGAATTTTATGTGTGGAAAAAAAAAACTCAGTGTCCTAGTTATTTAGGAATAAGCTATTGTAAAGGCGTTTTAAAAGTTTAAAAAGTGGAAAGAAGTAGACAGGGGAAAAAAGCGGATGTTTTAAGCAGTCAAGAAGAGCATCAATTCAACATTTTATTGGATTGTTGAGCCTGATGTATTTTGACAACTGTTATTTGTGACTCTGGCAGGAGAAAATCAAGAGGGCTATTGAAGGTTAATGTTAATTTAGTAATTTCGTATTATTCCTATTATTCTTAGTAATTTCTCTGTAAGTAAAGCATTCTTAGTTTAGGCCCTTTATTTAGTCAAATGAAGTAAGAAAAGAATGAAGTAATAGGACTATTCGTCATTTGCATGTTTTAAGTGAAGAAAAGATCAGTTGTTATGATTTTTTTCTAACTCTGCAAATGCATTTTATTGCTAAAATAAAAAAAAATCTTAGTAATTTTTAGGATAACATTTTAGAGGACACTGTCTTTTAGCTTCCATCAAAGATGTTTTGTTTTCCATAAAAACTGTTAAAAAAAAGTATTGGGAGGGAAAAAACCCTGAAAAGATTTGGAAGCAAATACATCAAAACATTCAAGGGGGAAAAAAAAGTAAATATAACATTTGAACTGAAATTGCAAATATTTTTTATCAGGAAGCATTCCAGAAGACATAAATGAAAAGAAACACAAATTACTAAGATACTGTATATGTTGACAGCTGCAAGAAGAAGTTGGGCACAGCATTTGGAAAAATAAAATGTTGCTAACGATGTAAGATCAGGAGGTCAAAATTGGAAAATATACAGCAATAACAAAACATAATAAGAAGCAGAAATGTCTCCCTTATTTGTGAAACATCACATGGCAAAGGAGATCCCATGCGCTCTCACAGGCAGGGCCTCCTTGGGGTGCCGGCGGCCATACCATGTTGCCTGGCAACCCCTAGGGGTAGGGCCTTCTCTATGGGAGCACCCACCCTATGGAATCAGCTGCCCCTGGAGCTTCAGGTGGCCCCTGACCTCCGGTCCTTCAGTCGAGGCTTGAAAACATGGTTGTTCCAACTCGCTGACCTGGACGGAGGGTGGGGGGGATAGGGGTTTTAATGAATTGGTTTTAATGAATTGTTTATTGTTTTAATTTGATTATTGGGTTTCATGTTTAATCTCTTTTTAATTGTATAGTATTTGTACTGTTTTATGGTTGTACGCCACCCTGAGTCCTTAGGGAGATGGGGTGGAATAGAAATCCAATAATTAATTAATTAATTAATTAATTAATTAATTAATTAATTCTGGTGTTTGGCATACTTTTTTTAGGAAAAGAGGAAAGAGAGCAATTAAAAAACAACAGATGAAATGACTTAAAATGATACCAGCAGTAACTCCTTAATGTTTAATGTTGAAAGCACAGTGCAAAATATTAACAAACAATAGTTAGTGGTTGGGGAATGAATGGGAGTGAAAATGGAAGTGAAATGGAGAATGTGTTCCCAAAACAGGACTCCCTCCAATAATGTGTTTATGTATGTTTTATTACTAGTTGTTTATCTTCTACTTTGCTCTTCCTATCTTTTTAATCTTCTGTGATTTTGGTCTAAATAATTGGTCAAAGCTTATGCAACAGATGAGAAGAATCTGTTTGGAAAAATTGGTTAAATGTACTTTGAGACTTTGTAAAATAAGGTTTTAACTTAACCCTATTTTACTTTAGTGAAGACATAGCCAAACCAAGGTGGTTTTCAATTCTAGAACTTTCCCGTGCAAATGTTGGTTTTCTCTTATACACCTTAACCGAAGCAGGGGGGGAAATGGTGTGTCTGTGCACCTCAACCAAATGATATTCTTCAGCATTTCCGGCTGAGTATGAAATTGGGGAGGGGGGATTTTCTGAGACCGCGTTTGAATAGACATAAATCAGTATGCTTCTCATGTGCTTTAATGCATCTTCTATTCAGGCTTTTTTTTTTCCATGGCAATTTGGGTTCTGCCTCTGCGGCTCTCATACCGTTTTTCTTAAAAAATGTCACATGCTTGACTGTACTTCTGTTAGGTTTATCAACTCCAGGAGTGAACCAAAGCTGATGATGGGGTTGTGACACTATTTAGAGCAAGTGTGACAAGTTGTATTGTTGACAGTGTGGATCAACAACTCCCCGCAAGTGTGGTCAGTGGTCAGGAATGAAAGTAAATTGGAAGGAACCAATGTCTGTGAGAAGGCCACAGATTGCCTAGCTGTGGTTTGGAGCATAAAATACGTTGAAGGCATTATGGGCTATTGGAAAAAAAACTCATGTCAGAAAGGGACAAAACCAATACTGATCTTGACTGAGCATGAATATAGTTATGTTACTAACACCCAATGAGCAAGATCTTGGGTGAGGTTCTGTCACCCCATATTTTCTTTTGAGCCTCATCTTTCAGTTAAAAACGACTGTTATGTATGCAGGTTTGAATGTCATTGGTTTAGTTTGAACTGTTCTTGTAAAATGTCAGAAATGTTTGGTTTAAAAAGTGTGGGAAAACCCTGCACTCTGATTGGCTGGCAACTGCAGCTGATGGCTATAAGTAGCAGCCGCCAGCCAATCGGGTCTGTTATGAGCTGTAGTCACTAATAAACTCTTCACTGAAGCACTCATCTGACTCTTCATGCAAACTTAACACTGGCGGCGAGGTGGGATCCTTCCTGAAGAAGACAGCCAGCGGAGAAAACAAGCTGAGAAGATGGCTGCGCTGAACACCCCCCAGCCCGTTTGATCCGGCGGCGAAGACTGGGATGTCGCATGAATCGTTTCCAAATGTATTTGGAAACAATCGCGATGTTTCTGAAAGCGGAAGAGGCGGTCTTTCTCCGCACTGCGGTCGGCAGTTTTCAAGATGGCGAGAGCATTGGTGGGAGCTGCAGGCGTGAAGGTAATGGAATGGCCTGATTTAGAAAAGCTTTTAGAGCCCATTACGCCCCCACAAGTATCATGCCTCATTAAAGAACACAGTTTTACCGTCGGGATCAAGGGAAAGTGAAAATGTTAACGACTTCATGGCAAGTTTAAGAGACATTGGGGGTGCATGTGAGTTTAACAACCTGGAAGAGGCCATGCGATCAATTTGTTCTAGGCCTCAAAGACAAGGTGCTTCAGAGCAAATTATTATTAAAACCTAAGATCACGTTGAAGGAAGCCATAGAAGGCCTCCTCAGCAGAAGCCACCAAGTCCTCAGCAGCAGCCATGAAGAAAATTAACAAGGCCTCAAGCCATCCTGATGTGGAAAAGTCCACAACAACTCATTAGAGCAAATAGATTCTGAGTCAGACTGTAGTGAGGTGGAGGAAGGAATTTATAGACTCAGAATGGAGGGAAAAAAGAAAGACCTGGGAAGAAAGGCAAGATTTTTACTGCTGCAGAGGTTGTGGGGAGCCACCCCACGCTGAATGCAGTTTCTTACCATCTGCCTCCGTTGTGAAAAAAGTCATCTAGCAAGTCTGCAAATCATCCAGAACTCCACCCAGAAGAATTTCCTGACAAAATTCAAGCTAACAACTTCAGTGAAAATGGGGAGCAACACAGAAGCAAATGGGAAGAATGAAACTCATCAAACAGTCACCATTGGTCATTCTTCACCTTAAACAGAAAAGTACATGTGAAGGTATTCATTGAAGGAAGGCCTTGCCAAATGGAAGTGGACTCAGGCTCCTATTTATCTATGGTGTCATGGGACACTATTCTGAGCTACTTCCCAACATTCAGAAGAAACATTTCCAGAAGCAAGCACTGACTCTTAAAGACTACCAAGGAACAAGATTCCAGTAGTTGGAACAAGAGATTTCAACATGAAGTTCAAAGGCCACACCAAGCGTTTGCCCCTGACCATCGTGGACAAGATGATCCCAAGCTTGCTGGGACTTGAGTGGTTCAATCCACTAGGCATTGAGGTGACTGGCATCAATCACGTGAGCAGCACTGAATGGGAGGAGGCCTTGAAGTCTGAGTTTCCAGAGGTCTTCAGCGGCGGATTGGGCAAGTAATGGGGACCCCTATCACTTTCAACCTAGATCCCAAGGTGCCCCAATTCGTTTAAAGCCCAGAAGGGTCCCATTTGCATTAAAGGAAAAAATTGATGCACAATTAGATAAACTAATAGCTCAAGGAGTTTTAGAGCCCACTGACCACTCCAGATGGGAGACACCCATAGTCACACCAGTCAAGACTGATGGGTCAGTAAGAATCTGTGGAGACTATAAGGGGACATTGAACCATCGCTTCAACAGAGCGCATATCCAGTTCCAGTGGTGCATCATTGTTACATTCACTTGGCAGGGGTACAGTCTTTGCCAAATTGGATCTGGCCCAGGCATATCAACAACTAACAGTTGATGATGCCACTGCAGAAGCCCAAACCATTGTGACTCATAGAGGTGCCTTCAAATGTAAAAGGTTACAGTTTGGAGTAAGTGTGGCACCAGGCATCTTCCAAAGCCTTATGGAAAGGATGCTCCAAGGACTTTTATCACATGTTCCTACCCCAGAAGGCAATCATTGTAGAACCATTACACAGACTACTGGACAAATCGGGTCTGTTATGAGCTGTGGTCACTAATAAACTCTTCACTGAAGCACTCCGCGTCTGACTCTTCATGCAAACTTAACAAAGACAGTCACTGGGTTTCCCACATAAACATGGTTAGACTCTGTCCGAGGATGATTTATGGCAGTCACTCCCATATACTTTTGCCGTGGAAGAGCCATGAGAGACCAGGTCTGTAACTTCTTTTATATCTATGATGCTGCATAATGATGCTTCCCAAGAGAAAGCTCAGTCTGGAAAAGCATATACTCAAGATTATGAAGATTATGGAGCAAAGCCTAAAGTTGTACAGTCAGCTGAGCATTTTCATCAAAGAAAGGTGAAATTCTTTATTCTCCAATGTCTCCAGAGCAGACAGCAAGGCAGAATCTTATGCAAGGTTTTTTGAGAGAAATTGAAGGTTATGAACAAAATATAAAGCAAGCCAAGGCTTTTGCATTATCCCTTCAGCCAGATATGGGTGTGGTTCAAGTTCCTGAGCCCTCCATCTTGCCTTCTTCTTGGAAGCCAAGGGTCTACCCACAAGTTGGACACATGGGTGTGATGTCAGACCAATCAGAGCAGAGAGCTGTGCCTACATCACGTGGAGTGTCTTATGATCCTGACTCAGCGAGAACTCCTGTGTTTTCTAATGTTGTAGCACTGCTGATGAAATGCATGCAATAAATGAACATTAAAAAATTTACAAATCTTTTGATGAGATGTTAATGAGGAAATCTTTTTTACAAGATAATATATCTCCAGTTATGCAAATGCCTCCTGAGGTTACCCAAATTGCATCAACTCAGCTTCCTGATATAGCTGCTAGTAAAATGCCTCAGATGCAGATGCCAGCACCAATTGGTGGTGCTCAAATTCCAATAGCAGCTCAACAGCAACAAGTCCACCTGCAGCCACAAATGCATTTAGCAGGTCAACCAGTGCCAGCACCAGTGCCAGCTCAAGCTCCCCCTGGTGGCCAAGCAGGTATTGCTCAGCGCACAGTTGATCATGTATGCAGAATTTTAACTGAAGAAGCACTCATGCAAGCCATGCCACATTTGAGAGGACCACCTGCATCAAGAGCTCCAGTGAGGCGTCCCTTCTGAGGAAGAGGCTTCATTCCAAGGATGCCAAGTTGTTATATCTGCAATTGTGTGGGACATGCCACCTGGGATTGTCCCCAACGATCTCCAGCACCATGAGGTACCAGCCCAGAGGAACAGATTCCAGAGGCAGAGGCAGAGGCAGAGGACAAAGTCGTCGCGGTCCCAGGCGTGATCTACAAGCTCCACATATCACATTGGCATTAACCAATGATCCACAACCTGATCCAGAGTATGACAGATGACTTCTCTGGACTTTAGACAGTGGAGCAGCAGTGCATGTCACCTACAGAAGAGATCTTTTCACAGAGATGCATGAGAGCCTGAACCTGACATCATGTGAACTGTATACTTTTTCAAACTATCCTGTTCAGGTCAGGGGAAAAGGAACTGTTTATATTGAAGAGCTCGATGCATTGATTTCTTTTTTTTAAAGTTTTATTATTTTCCAAAAAACAAACAAGACAAACAAACATACAATACATAAACCAATCTCAATTTCAAGTGTGTCTCAGTGCCCTCTTCTCATCATGCATACTCTCTGTTACAGAAAAAAAAGCTATAATCGTTATTATTAATTCTCTATCATGTTATAATCTCTATATTATATTTCCTTTCAACAATTCTATTTATCTCCATTATTCCATATATCACCAAGCTTTTTTATCTAACCATTGATAAAACATATTCCATATCTTATAAAACTGCTTTTCTTCTTGATCCCTAATTTCAAATGTTAATCTACTCATTTCGGCACAGTCCAAAATCTTCTTAATCACTTCTTCCTGTGTAGGTATCTTATCATTTCTCCAATTTTTAGCAAATACAATTCTAGCAGCTGTCAGTACATTGACAATCAAATATTTCAGTTCTTTGTTAAGTGTCTCTGGTACAATTCCCAACAGGAATATCTCGGGTTTCAAGTCTATATGTTGTTGTGTCATTTTTTCCAACCGTGTGGATTTTAGTCCAGTATCTTTTGGCATCAGTGCAAGTCCACCACATGTGGTAGTAGGAGCCAGGTATCATGACATTTCCAACACTTATCCGATTTATCCTTAAACATTCTTGCAATTCTTCTTGGGATAGGTGCCACCTGTAAAACATCTTATACAAATTTTCTTTATATGCAGTTGACATTGTCATTTTATAATTCTGATCCCATAGTGTTTGCCATCTCTCTAAATCTATCCCATAACCAAAATTTTCCCCCAAGCAATCATTGTTTCCTTAACCTGCTCCTCTTCCATTCTAACTTCTAATAAATATCCATAAAGTTTTTTAATCACTTTTTCATTCGTACCCATCAAGATTTTATCTAGTTCAGTTTGCTTTTATAAATACCTTCAGTCCTAACATCCTCATCATATCTAGATTGTATTTGCAAATATGAAAACCAATTCATTTTTATTCCTTGTTCTTGTAATGTTTGCATCGATTTGAGTTCACCCTTTTCATTTAAAATCTCTCCATGTCTAATTTTTTGTTCCTTCTTATATATTATTGGATATGAAAAGCTTCAATAGTAGATACCCATAATGGAATTTGTATATAATGTTGTTTTCTAATTTTTCCCAATTTAAAAATAAAGCTTCTCAAACATGGTGTCTTCTAAAATATCCTTGTTTTTAGTTCCCTTATATCATAAGAAAGCATGTCATCCTAGTAACAAATTATGACCTTCTAAAGTTAATAATCTATTATTTCTCAACGTTATCCATTCTTTTACCCACATCAGACTTGCAGCTTGGTAATACAATTCCCAATTAGGTAGTGCAAATCCCCCTCTTGACCTTGCATCTTGCAATAGCTTAAATTTAATTCTTGGTTTTTTTCTTCCATATGAATTTTAGTGTAATTTTATTTAAATCTTCAAAAACTCTTTCCCAAGTCTAATTGGAATTGTCTGAAATAGATATAAGATTCTGGGTAATACATTCATCTTAACTGTCGATATTCTGCCAATAAGAGATAGCTGCATGTTTCCCATCTTTCAAGATCTGTCGCATCTTGATGTAATATATATTCTAAATATTTAACCTTATTTGTGATCTGAATCTCTAATATATCTTCTAACTCTTTCTTACGTTTTGCTAGCATATTCTTTGTTAGGATCTTTGTTTTATCTTTATTAATTTTTAAACCTGCCACCATTCCATATTCTTCTATTTTCTCTATCAATTTAGGTGCTGATTTAAGTGGATCCTCTAATATGAATACCAAGTCATCTGCAAACGCCTGTAATTTATATTCTTCTTTTTAAATCTTCATTCCTTTTATTTCTTCATCTTCTCTGATAGCTCTATTCAACACCTCTAATGTTAGAACAAACAGCAGGAGGCAACAGAGAGCAACCTTGCCTAGTTCCTTTTCTTATCTGCTAGTTCTCCATTTACCAAGATCTTCGCTGTTTGCTTATTATATATTGTCTCAATGGCCTGCATAAAATTTTTCCCAAAACCCATTTGTGCCATTTGAGATATCATAAAATGCCAGTTCAAATTATCAAAAGCTTTTGTGCATCTAAGAACATCAGTGCCATCTGTTTTTCAGGATGTGCTTCATAATATTCAAAGTATCTAAAATTATTCTCACATTCTGCTTAATTTGTAGTTTTGGCAAAAATCCATTTTGATCCATATGAATAAATTCATTTAAATATCTTTTCATTCTTTCTGCCAAAACTGAAGCAAAAATTTTATAGTCTGGGTTCAACAGTGAAATAGGTCTGTAATTTTTAACTTGTTGTAAATCCGTTTCTTCTTTAGGTATAAGGGTAATGTAGGCTTCTAGCCATGTCTCAGGTATTCTCTTTTTTAATAAGACTTCATTCATAACTTCTAAAAGATGGGTGCTTAACACCTCCTGGAAAGTCTTAAGAATTCGCCAGTAAGCCATCTGGACCTGGTGCTTTTCCAGTATTTTGTTTCTTCAGGGCTTCTGTCAATTCCATCATAGTTATATCCCTTCCAACATTGTTTCAATATCTTTAGGTATTTGTGGTAACCTTGCCTTTTGTAAATATTGTTTAATTTTTTCTTGTGATGTCTTCTTGGGAATACAGTTTTCATAGTAATCTCGAATAATTCTTTTCTTTTCAACATTCCCATATTGAGCATTCCCTTTTCCATCTATTAATTGGTTAATTTTCTTTGCTTCTCTTTCCTTTCTAAGTCTATAGGCTAGCCATCTTCCTGGTTTATTTGCATTTTCAAAATAATTTTGTTTAACACCTTTAATCTTTTGAGCAAGTTCTTCCTTTTCCATTAAACACATTTTATGTTTAATCATATCCATTTTCATTTTAATGTCTTTTCTTTCTTGTGATTGTTGTAATTCTTTTCTAATTTTATAAAGTCATCTTCCAATATTTTAAATGTCTTTTCTGTTTAATGTTCCTTTTCCTTGTATAGTCAATTATTATTCCTCTTGTATAAGCCTTCATCGCATCCCAGCGAGTTAGCAGTGGTGTATCTTCTTTTTTTTTTCTTTAAAAAAAAACCAAGCTCTATCTCAATTTTCTTTTAAACTCTTCTTCTTCAAAGTCATATATATTTAATGTCCATCTAGATCTTCTCTTCTGTCCTTTCCAAACAACTGTCAGTGGATTATGATCCACCCAGGTCCCAATTTCTATTTGAATTTCTTTTTATATTAAGCTTTTCTGCAGATGCCCATATCATATCTATTCTTGACCATGATTCATGCCTATTTGAATAGAAAGTAAAAATTTTATTTGCAGTATTTCTCTCTCTCCATATATCTTTAATATTCATTTCTTCTGTCATTTGAAAAAAGGACTTAGGTAGCTTTCTTCTAACTTTCTTTTTAGTTCTTTCTGATTTGTAATCGAGTTGATCATTAATTATCCCATTAAAATCTCCCATCAAGTAAATATTTACATAGTCCAGTTGGTTAGTTTTTGATGTAATTTCTTATAAAATTCTTCTTGATTCTCACTTGGTGCATATATTGCTATCAAAAGCATTTTAACATTGTTATCCATTATCTCCACCATTAAAATCCTCCCACCCTCATCTGTGAATCAGTTCCATAGTAATTGTATCTTTAATGTACAGAGCCACTCCTCTCTTTTTACATTGTGCCAATGAAGTAAATAGTTTCCCTAGCTTTCTTTGTCTCAATACATATTCATGTTGTTTTTTAATGTGAACCTCTTGTAGACAAATTATATCAAATTTTAATTTCTCTAATTTATGAAATATTTTCCTTCTTTTAGCAATCAATTAAGTCCATTTATATTCATCAAAATCAATTTTTCATCCATTTTAAGTCTTGTAGGAGGGTTTTATTGCTCTAGTCGACCTAACTTCTCTTTGTTCTCTGGGTACACCACCTACCACCCAAGTTGTTCTTCTTCTTCACTTGTTGCTTCACGTTCCTTTGAAAGTTCCACAATCAGTTCCTCTTGTCTTCCATTTCCCTCCTTTCCTCTAAAATATTCATCATAGAAAAGTTCTGCTTTCTCCACCGTATCAATTTTATGTCTTTGTTCCCACACCACAGAACAGAAGGTATTAACCATCTGTAGTTTACTCCCCTCCTCAACAGTTCTTTGGATAAGAACACATATTCTCTTCTACTCTCTCTTATTCTTCTTGGTACCTGTTTCAGTACCATAATATCTTTATTGTTGTACTTCAATGTCTTGTCTCTAGCTGCTTCCAGTATTTGTGATTTAATGCTCTTCTTAGTAAATCTAATATGAATTTCTCTTGAAGTTTATTTCTCATTGCATATCTTGTATAGACACGAAATATTTCATCTATTCCATCTCTCATCTTCTCTTCCGTTATTTCTAACAATTCTGCCAATATCTGTGCCATTTTCTCCAGCAGGTTTCACCCTTTTCTTCCTCCACGTTTTGAAATCTCAAGTAAAATTCTGACCTGTCTATTCCTCTCAATGACTCATTATGATCCCTCTCAACTTCATTTAATCTGGTACTGAAACTCCCATTTCTTTGTCTTTTGTTCTTGCTGCTCCTCAATTTTCTTAATCCTCTCACCATATTTCTCCATTGTTTGCTGTAAAGCTTTTATATTTTCATCTGTCTTGTCCAACTTCTGTTCCATTTTCTCTATTCTTTTTCATTCTCATTTACCGCTTGTAATATCTTCTGCATCATATCTTCTTTCTCTTTTTCCTTCTCTTGCTGTGATGCTGTCAATCGGGAGTTGTTACTTGTGGGATTGAAGGTCTTCTACATTATTACAAAAATATCCAACTCAAATTGCAAAGAAAAAAGAAAGCCAATAAACAAGAAAAAGAAAAATAATGAAAGGAAGGGACAGCCCTCTATAAAAATGATTTCTAATAAAAAAAGGATATCCATTTTAAAAACCACAAAAGAAGGAGGCAAAAGCAATCTTGGTCAAAAAAATCAATAGTACATCAATAATTGAATTGAAAAGGTAAAGAAAAAAATGTGAATAAAAAACAAAAATAATGTAAAGAAAAAATCCAATAGTTATGTACCTTAATTCAAGTACATAAAAAAGATAAAGGAATCAAGCAAGAATAAAACTAAAAATTGGGAAAAGGAAAACACCAATAATAAAAAATAAATAAAATGAAAAATGAGCAAAATGTCATTTAAAAATAAAAATATATTAAGAAGATTAATTCTAAAAATTGAATCCAGGCAATAGGAAGTAGTAAAAAACACAATCACTCTTTATTCAGTTGCCACTGCTTAATATCCGAGGCTTCACAAATTAAAAAGTTCCAACTCTTTTGTTTTTTTAAATTCTCCAAGGTCACTTCATCCTTCAACTTCAAATCAGACTCAGATATATAGCAATTCACGAAAGCACCTGCATACACAATCTCCAGTACTTTCTTTTCTTTTTTAAGTGTGGATCTTTTTAATTAACAAAAAAATTAAAACATACATAAATAAAAGACTGTGAAATGTATATATACATATATACATTTCACAACTTATTTTGCCAATGGTTTTATTCTTCATCACTTAGTATATGATGTGATCTACCTTGTCAGATTAGCTCCTCGTTCTTTCAAAATTTAGTTTCTCTATAGTCTAGTGAAGAGTTTGCAGTTTGGCGCGTATGCTCAAGATGGCGGTTGATGGATAGAAAGGCTCTCTCAGCGTTTGGAGGTTTGTTGGATTTTGAGGAGGAAAAGACTTGCTGCCTCCTCCTCTCTCCTAGTATCATCTCGGCGTCGCGGGGGGAAGCCACTGGGGCCGTTCGGCAAGTTTGGCGGCTTGGTGTGGCTGGACTTTCTCCCAGCGGCTTTACAACTGCAGCGGCTGGTCGGCTGGAGGGGTGTAGCGGCGGCGCTTTCTGCTTCCCTTTGTTGTGGTGGGGCGATGGCTGCCTGTTACCCATGCCCCCAGCTTGGATCGATGCTGCTGCTGACCTCTTGTTGTGGACTGGTTGCCTGGCTGCTGGTGCGTCAGCTGCATTTGCTGGCGGCGGATGTGGCAGCTGAGTTGAGCGGAGGTGACTGGGCGGTCGGGCTGCCTCTGCCTCTGCTGCGAGGGGGATTACCCTCGGGGAGTGGATGGCGGCTTTCGGGACTCTTGGTGTTGCTGTGGCTGCCTCCTGGTGTCTGCCTGGAGCCGGGGCGGGAGGCAGCTGGCTTAATGGACCTCTTTTTCTCCCCTGGTTTTGGGCAAGTGTGGTGTGCCCCTGGGGGTTTGGACTTTGGAATTCCCGGGGGAGCCCCCTTCCCCTCTCCCCAGGCGTGGGCTCTGGGAGGAGCTGACTTGGGATGGATGGAGGCCTATTGGTCTGAGAGGCCCTGGGAGGCCTGGGAAGGGTTTGTTAGCTGCTGCGGTTTGGGGTGGAGGCGGCCTCCCTGGGTGGGGTTCTTTGGTGATGTCCCCCAGGAAGAGTAGGCATTATGGCTCGGGCCCCAGCCACAGCCAGTTTGTGATCAATCTCTTGGGGCGCTATACCTCCTGGACTCCTATGGACCTAATTGGCCCTGGTTGATGGGCATTTATTTACATCTACTGCCTTCTCTTGTCCTTGTCACTCTGGACTCCTTAGACACTAATGATGGTGCCTGGGTCATCTGCACCAATTCCATCATTTTACGGACTTTGCTTTTCTCCCGAGACTTGGCTGCCTCCCATTGTGGTGAGAGAACAGTGGGAGGATGTATTTTCCCCTGCAGTGGGAGGGCAGGGGATTGTTCAGGACTGTTCAGGACTTTCTGCGCATAAGCCACTATGGTGGCAGCATAGTGACTTGTTTTTGGACTCTAACTGCCGGCAGCTGTGAGAGAGCTGCCGACTGCTGACTGTTCCTGTTCTTGTTCCTGTTTATTGCTACAGTCTGTCTCCTTCATTGTATTCCATTCTTACAATGTGTTCCATCGTACCAACTACCTCCATTACTGTCTGAGATGTATAAGTATGCTTGTCTACTCTCTATTAGATTCTGGGCCCTCAGGCGGTTCCCCAGTCTGTGGAATGGCCCTATGCGCTATCAAAAGCTTACCTTAATGGCGGATCTTGGGATCCCGAGAGGTGGCATGTTGCGACTAATGGGCTAAATTCCAAATTTAGAAGGAAGGGAAACTTCTTAAATTTTTAATTTGTTGTCTTAAGGGGTTAGGGAGAAATGGGTCTGTTGCAGCCGGTTCGTGGCAGGGAAGGGCGGGGGGTTGGGGGCGGCGAGGCCTGGGGACTCAGGTGGGGGCACGATTCCTAGGGTGGTTGGAGTCGGTGGCAGGCGTCGAGGCATAGGGCGTATTACATGCTGGGAGTGCGCCCGCCAGCCGTGCGGTTGCTCGCTCCGACCCTATGGCCTCCTCCTGGGGAGTTCGGAACAGGGACCCTGGGCTTAGGCTGGTGTACTTTAATGCCAGGTCCGTGGCTAATAAAGCCACCCTCCTCCGTGAGATTATTGAGGAGGAGGCTGGACCTGGCTTGTATCACTGAGACCTGGTTGGGCAGGGTGGTGTCCCTCTGGTTGAATTATGCCCTCCAGGTTTTGGGTTGTGCACCGCCACGGGCCCAGGGAAGGGGGGGGGTGGGGTGGCTGTGGTTATGGGAGACCTTGCTTCCAAGGGGTCACTATCCCAGAGATAGGCGGAAGTGAGACCCTTCTCCTGAAGTGGGGCCTAGCGGTCAGGTGGGCTTGCTGCTCACATACCTTTCTCCCAGCTGTGTGACAGCGGCCTTGCGGGACTTCTTGGCGTCCTCTGGGGGTGGCGGTGGAGCTCCCAGGCCTTATAGTCCTGGGGGACTTTAACCTGCCGTCCCTGGGGGATGCGTCGGGATTGGCCGAGAATTCATGTCTTCTATGGAAGCCATGGGCCTGACCCAATTAATTCATGGCCCCACTCATGAGGGGGGGAACACTCTGGACCTAGTTTTTGTCTCTGAATGGTGGCGTAGTGACAGAGGGCATCCTGTTTATCGGCTCTGCCCGTTCCATGGTCTGATCACTATCTCCTGCTGCTGGTTTCCAAAAGCCACCCCCACTGCTGGGACAAGGAGCCTCTTGGATGGTTCCGCCCCAGGCTTATGGACCCTGGCGGTTCCAGGCGGAACTGGGGCCTTTTCCTCTTCCCTTACTCACAGCTCTGTTGAGGATCTGGCGGCGGCAGCAGCGGGCAGCTTCAGAGGCCCTTGACAGGGTTGTCCCCATCGTCCCCTCTGCGCCGCGGATCTCGGATGGCTCCCTGGTATACAGAGGAGCTCCGGGAGATGAAGCCATCGGAGGAGCTTAGAAAGCAGGTGGAGGGCCACCCGCTCTCAATTGACCGAACAGTTAAGAGCCCATATTAGGACTTACCTGGGAGCTATGAGAATGGCGAGGTCTTATCTCTCCGCCCTCATCATAGTCACGTCTTGCCCAGCCGCCCTGTTCGGGTTCTGCGCTCTCTCTTTGTCCTGGGGAGAGGATCCGTTCTTGAGAAGGGCTGAGAATTTGGACAATATCTGTGGATAAGATCACTGAATCAGTGGGTTGTCCACTGATTTGCAGTGGTCTGAGGGCGGGATACAGGTAGTCTGGCAAGTGTGTTCTGGGATGAGTTCGATCCTGTTTCCGAGGATGAAGTGGGCGGGATTATCGCGCCTGAGTTCCACCACATGTTTGTTGGACCCGTGCCCTTCCTGGCTGTCTTATGCCAGGGAGGTCACCTCTTGTTGATCCGGGCAGTGGTCAGCAGCCGCTAAGGGAGGTGTTTTCCCTCGCCCTGAAAGAAGCGGTGGTGAGGCCCCTCCTGAAGAAGCCTGCCCTGGATCCGACTGTGTTAGATAACTTTCGTCCAGTCTCCAACCTTCGCTTTTTGGCGAAGGTTGTTGAAATGTGGTGGCCGAACAATTTCGCTTTTCCTGGATGAAGCGGACTACCTAGATCCGTGCCAATCGGGCTTCGGTCTGGTTTCAGCACGGAGGCGGCATTGGTCGCACTGATGGATGATCTCTGGAGGCGGGACAGGGGTTCTTCCTCTGTCCTGGTCCTGTTAGAACCTCTCAGCGCTTCGATACCATCGACCATGGTATCCTTTTGCGGCACTCATGGGGTTGGGGGTGGGGGGCACTGTTTTTGGTGGCTCTCCTCCTACCTCATGAGGCGATGTCCAATCGATGTTAGCAGGGGGCAGAGATGGGCCCGAGGGCACTCACTTTGGGGTCCCTCAGGGGTCGTCCTCTCTCCCTTTTATTTAATATCTACATGAAACGCTGGGTGAGATCATTAGTGGTTTTGGGGTGAGGTATCATCAATATGCTGATGATACACAGTTATATATCTCCACTGGCCAGATCAGTGATGCCCTCTCGTGATGACTTCGCTGTCTGGATGATGCGGATCTGGATGGGCGGAAATATGCTTCGACTCAACCCGGCCAAGACTGAGTGGCTGTACATACCGGCATCGCGGTCTAGTTTGGAATGTCCATCGTTGACCATAGGGAGTGGTGCTGCCCCCTGTGGATAGGGCGGAATCTGGGGTCCTCCTGGATGCGCGGCTCGGTTGGAGGAGCAGGTGGGAGCCGTCACCAGGGGGCTTTGCCCAGATCCGGCTGGTTCGCCAGCAAGCCCGTTCTGGACGCGATGCCCTGCGTCACGGTCACTCATGCCCTTGTTACCTCGCGACTTCGACTACTGCAGCTCTCTATTTAGGACTGCCCTTGCACCATCCGGAGATTGCAGCTGGTGCAGAATGCAGCGGCGCGGGTGGTGATGGGAGTTCCCGGTTCTCCCATGTTGCCCCCCTCCTGCGTGGCTTGCATTGGTTGCGGTTGCGCTCGGGTGAGTTCAAGGTTCTATCCTTAACATACAAAGTCCTTCACGACATGGGTCCCTATTATTTAAGGGGCGACTGCTGCCGACATCGAACACCAACCGCCCTGTGCGATCCCACAGACAGGGGCTCCTTGGGGTCCCGTCAGCGGACAGTGCGGCTGGCGGTCCCCGGCGGCGGGCCTACTCTGTTGCGGCCCCTGACCTGTGGAATCAACTTCCCTGGAGCTTACCTGGCCCTGACCTCCGCACTTTCCGTCTGACCTGAAGACCTGGTTGTTTAACCAATCCGGGCTGTGACCCTGGGGTGGGGTGGTCTTTTTAGAGTTTTATCTCTGCAATTTTAGTGTTAATTGGCTTGATTGTTTAATCTGGTTTTAACTAATTTATTGTTGTGTGTTTTTTATTTTGTAAGCCTTGAGTCCTTTTGGAGAGTGACATATAAAGAATCGAATTAATAAATAAATAAATAAATAAATCTTACCATCAGTTACACGTCTATCTCTTCCATAACACAACTGTCATGGATTATTTTTCCTTTATCCATTTATACCATATATCCCATACTTCACAGTATTCACTATCTTGTTTGTTTTTTATTTTCTTGGTTAAACTATCCATTTCGGCACAATCATGAATTTTCTTGATTAGAATATCATCGGAAGGAGTACGTGATTTCCAGTTCTGTGCATAGGCTAACCTAGCCGCAGTTATAATATGTAAAATTAAGTAGTAGTATTTCTTTTCCATTTTTGTGTTGATCATCCCTAACAAAAGCACCTCAGGATCAAAGTTTAAATTTTGTTTTGTCATATCAAATATCCAGCTTTTTACTTTCCCAAATACTTCTTAGCAAATGGACATGTCCACCACATGTGAAAATATGTTCCCTGTAGATGGTTACATTTCCAGCACTTAGGCAACAAGTTGGGACTTATCTTTGCCAGTCTGGCTGGGGATAGATGCCAATGATAGATCATTTTGTATAAATTTTCTTTATATGCTGTTGATAAGGTCAACTTATAGTTCATTTGCCAATTATGTTCCCATTCATCTATTTGATGTTATGGGACATGTTTTTAGTCCATTTTATCATTGTGGCCATCATTGTTTCTCCTTTTAATGTGTGGTTTAGAAAAGATCTATATATTCTACTAATTGATTTCTTTTCTTCCCCCAGCCATATTTTGTCAAATTCTTGGGTATTTGTGCTAAGGCAATTGCTGTAGATCTTTTTTTTATAGTGTGTTTGGATTTGTAAAATGGCCACCAGGAAATCTCTTTCCTTCTATTATTATTTGATTTTTATTCTTAAGCTCTCCCGTTTCCAATAACAAATCTTTATACCTAAGTATGTTATCATAATCCATCACATTTGGGTGGGTTAATGCTTCCAAGGTGGATATCTGCAGTGGAACTTTTAGATAAGAGTTCCTTTTCATCTTTTCCCAGACACTAATTAACACGTTTCTCACATAATGTCTTCTAAAATATGCGTGGTTCTTATACTTTTCATCCCACATAAATGCATGCCAGTCAAGCTGGAGATCGAAACCCTCTAGAGTTAATATTCTCCTTTTTTCTAATTTGGCCCAGTCTCTAAACCAGTTCGCTATTGCTGCCTCGTAGTAAAGTTCAAAATCTGGGAGGCCAAACCCTCCTTTCTTCCTGGCATCTTGCAATATTTTAAGTTTGATTCTGGGCTTTTTCTTTTGCCAGATAAATTTGAGAATATGTTTGTTCAAATCTACAAAAAAAATTTCTCCAGCCTGACTGGCACCGTTTGAAATAGAAATAGCAATTTCGGTAAAATGTTCATTTTTATTGTTGAAATACGTCCCAAGAGTGACAATTGTAATTTAGACCAATTTTCTAAATCTTTAGTTATCTGTGATGTTAGTTTATCATAGTTATCTTTCCTTATTGATGAACACCTAGCTGTTAGCAGAATCCCTAAATATTTTACTTTGTTAACTATCTGAATACCTAGTGTATTTGACAGTTCTTCCTTGAGATATTTTGTACAATTTTTGGTCAAGATTTTTGTCTTATCTTTGTTTACTTTTAATCCTGCAACCCTTCCATATTCTTCTATTTCCGTAATAGTTTGGGGCCAGTCTGTGTCGGTTCTTCCAATATAAACACCATATCATCAGCGACGCCTGGAGCTTGTATTCCTCTTTTTGATTTTTAGCCCTTTAATTTCCTGATTCTGTCTTATTTGTGTTAGTAATATTTCTTCTGCCAGTATATACAATAATGTTGCTAGTGGACATCCTTGTGACCCCTTTATTTATGGTTATGTCTTCTGTGGCTTCCCATTTATTAATACCTTCGCTGTTTGGATATTATATATTTGTTTAATAAATCCTATAAAGTTTTCCCATTTCATACCTATTAATTGTTTTATGAGGAAGTTCAATTTAAGTTATCAAAAGCTTTCTGGGCATCGACAAACATCAATGCTACCGGTCGAGTCGTATGTGTTTCATAGTATTCTAATATGTCGATTATTATCCTTGTGTTTTTTTATCTGCCTGTGTGGTAGGAAGCCATTCTGATCCATATGTATTATTCTACTCAGTATCCTTTTTAGTCTTTCTGCAATAATTGTGGCTATTATTTGTCCACATTTAGTAGGGATATTAGGCGTAATTTTGTATTTTTTGTGGATCTGTTTGTTCCTGTGTATCAGTGTAATATAGGCTTCCGTCCACTGTTTTAGGAATCTTGGCATTTTCCAGGGCCTCATTGTAAATGTCAACCATTACTTCCTCTAGCAATTCTTGGAATTCCTTATAAAATTCTGAAGGAATTCCATCTGGTCAGGGTCTTATTTGTCTTTTGCATTCCAATTGCATTTCTAACCTCCTCTATAGTTATTTTATTATTTAGTGCTGGCTTTCTTCATCTAGAATTTCTAATAAATTCTTTCAGCTAAATATTGGTCGATACTACTCAATATTTCTTCCTGTTCATATAGTTTGGTAAAAAATTCCTTGCTATTCCTTTCTTTTTGGGGTTGAACATGCAGGTTCCCTTCTTGGTCTTGCAGGGTTGTAATTGTTCTCTTCCTCTCCTGTTCCTTTTTAATTTTGTGGGCTAACCATCTCCCAGGCTTATTA
>CM019162.1:16197302-16212302 GCA_009733165.1 Naja naja
TGTTGCCTTCTGAGGTAGAAACATATGATAGAAGTTAATGAGTCCCAAGAATGCTTGCAAATCTGTTTTGCATTTTGGCCTGGGGGCTTCTTTGATTGCCTGAACTTTGGCTCTCTGTGGGTGGATGCCATGTTTATCAATCATGTAACCCAAGAATTCTACTTTGTCAGTTCTAAGTGTGCATTTTTCTTCTTTGACTTTTAACCCCGCTTTTTGAATCTGGTTAGGACTTCTCTGAGTCTCTTGTAACTGAGTGTCATTTTCAGCAGAAATTAAAACATCATCAAAATAGGGCACCACCCCTGGCAACCCTTGAAGCATCCTTTCCATAAGGCTTTGGAAGATGCCTGGTGCCACGCTTACTCCAAATTGCAACCTTTTGCATTTGAAAGCACCTCTATGGGTTACAATGGTTTGGGCTTCTGCAGTGGCATCATCAACTGTTAACTGTTGATATGCCTGGGCCAGGTCCAATTTGGCGAAAACTGTGCCCCCCAAGAGAATGTAATAAATGATGCACTACTGGAACTGGATATGTGCTCTGTTGTAGCGCATGGTTCAATGTCCCCTTGTAGTCTCCGAGATTCTCACAGACCCATCAGCCTTGACTGGTGTGACTATGGGTGTCTCCACCTGGAGTGGTCAGTGGGCTCTAAAACCCCTTGAGCTATTAGTTTATCTAATTGTGCATCAATTTTTCCTTTAAGGCAAATGGAACCCTTCTGGGTTTTAAACGGATTGGTTGTACCTTGGGATCTAGGTTAAAAGTGATAGGGTCCCAAGTACTTGCCTAATCCGTCGCTGAAGACCTCTGGAAATTCAGACTTCAAGGCCTCTTCCCACTCAGTGTTGCTCACGTGATTGATGCCAGTCACCTCGATGCCCAGCGGTTGAACCATTCAAGTCCCAGCAGACTTGGGCGATCCTTGTCCACGATGGTCAGGGTAGACGCTTGGTGTGCCTTTGAACTTCACGTTGAATTCTCTTGTTCCAACTACTGGAATCTTGTTCCTTGGTAGTCTTTAAGAGTCAATGCTTGCTTCTTGAAGTGATTCTTCTGAATGTTGGAAGTAGTCTGTGAATAGTGTCCCATGACACCATAGATAGGTATGAGCCTGAGTCCACTTCCATTTGGCAAGGCCTTCCTTCAAGTACCTTGACATGCACTTTTCTGTTTTTAAAGGAGAAGAATGACCAATAGTTACTGTTTGATGAGTTTCATTCTTCCCATTTGCTTCTGTGCTTGCCCATTTTCTCACTGAGGTTGTTGGGCTTGAATTCTTTGTCTTTGGTTGCAGCAAACTTTCTTCTGTTTGGTGGAGTTCTGGATGATTTGCAGACTCTTGCTAGGTGTCTTTTTCACAACGGAGGCAAATGGTGTCTAGAAACTTGCATTCAGTGCGGGGTGGCTTCCCCACAACCTCTGCAGTAGAAATCTTGCCTCTTTCTTCCCAGGTCTTTCTTTTTCCGCTCCATTCTGAGTCTGTAAATTCCTTCCTCCACCTCACTGCAATCTGACTCAGAATCTAGTTCCTCACAATGATTTGTAGGACTTTTCCCCATCAGGATGGCTCATGGCCCTGTTCATCTTCCTCATGGCTGCTGCTGAGGACTTGGTAGCTTCTGCTGAAGAGGCTTCTTCTATGCTTCTTTTGATCTTAGGTTTCATTAATAACTTGCTCTGTAACACCTTGTCTTTAAGGCCCAGGACAAATCGATCCCGCATGGCCTCTTCTAAACTGTTGAATTTGCATGCACCCCCAATGTCTCTTAAACATGCCACGAAGTCATTTATGCTTTCCTGATCCTCCTGATCGCAACGGTAAAACTCGTGTCTCTTAATGAGGCACGATACTTGTGGCGCGTAATGGGCTCTTAACAGTCTTTCCAAATCAGGCCATTCCATTACCTTCAAGTCTGCAGCTCCCGCTAATGCCTTCGCCAACTTGAAAACTGCCGGACCGCAGTACATAAGAAAGACTGCCCTCTTCCGCTTCTTGGAAATGTCGGCTAGATTGTTTCCTTCCAGATACATTTGGAAACGATCTGCATATGACTCCCAGTCTTCTGCCGTCGGATCGAACGGGACTGGGGGGGTGTTCAGCGCAGCCATCTCACTCTTCTTCTGTTCCGCCTGTCTCTTCAGGGAAAATCCCACCTTCATTGCCAGTGTTAAGTTTGCATAGAGAGGCAGACACGGAGTGCTTCAGCTCTTAAGTTTATTGTGACTTTCAGCCCAGAACGGACCCAACTGGCTTTGTTGCGGCTGCTACTTATAGCTGGCAGCTGCAGCTGACAGCCAATCAGAGTGCAGGATTTTCCCGCACTTTTTAAACCAATCATTTCCAACACTTTACAAGAACAATTCAAACTAAACCAATGATTTCAAACCTGCATACATAACAATATGTATGTCAAAACCAGGCCTTAAAGATGACCTTTCAGAATGCAGCCTGACCTATGTCTGGAGTTTTTCTGAAGTAGCATGGCTTAAAAATAGAGTTGGTGATTAATTGAATGAATGAATAATTCAGTTTATCTGTTATTGAAATTCCAGCAGGGAAATTGAGTCTTATGGCAGATTTCTGTTGCGTTTCAAACAAGGGGTTACAGGTTCATCTCCTTTCAGATGGACTACATTATTCCAGCACAAATAATGGTTTGCCAGCATGTACTCTACAGACGATTGCCAATTTATAAGATTTTCCAATCTACATCCTCTCCAATGTGATGATAATGATAACTTGATGCCAGTTTAGCTTTCATTTCCTAAATATTTGGGACAACCCTTAACTGCAAAACATCTTTTTAAAAAACTGATCTTCAACCATTACTACATTCTTCACAGCAAATGCTTCCTCATTTGCATTCTACTTCATCAGTTAAGGCCAATTGCTTAATATTTTATGGATCTATTTTTTTCTTAAATAAAAGCCCATGCACACAATCATCTAAGATCAGTAGTGAGATTCAAATGTTTTTACTACCGGTTCTGTGGGCATGGCTTGGTGGGTGTGGCAGGGAAAGGTTACTGCAAAATCTCCAGTCAGAGGTGGCATTTACTGGTTCTCCGAACTACTCAAAATTTCCGCTACCGGTTCTCCAGAACGGGTCAGAACCTGCTGAATACCACCTCTGCCTAGGATGTGTTATCTGCCTCTGCTTATTTGCTATATACTATCTGTGTCAAGACAACTGCCTATGGTGAAACATACTTAATGTATGGGTCTTATTTTCACATGATGCCAGTTAAGATGCATGTATCTTGAATCCTTCAGGGCAAGAAAATTATGAAAAGATAATACCTTACCTAACTTCTTTCCTCCTTAAAACAATATTCTGAAAGCGTATTCTTTGTATGAGCACTAGTAGAAGCAATGCAGGATAATTTTTTTTCCTTGACACTAATTCATAAATAGTGTTTAGATGTGTGAAGCCAAGGTAAAGATTTAGAGCATTAATAGGCAAGAAAAGGACATAAATATACCTACCAAAACAAGGATAGAGACAATTTGTAAACTCTGCCAATTAAGTAATAGCAAATGTGTATTTCTACTCCCACATTTTGATTTTGTTATATAAAATAATCATGGATGTCTCTTAGAGCCCTTTATTTAAAATAAACACGTAAAATCAAAGAAGGAAGAAGGAGAAACATACTGTTGTTGGTGTAGGTTGGAAAAGTGAAAAGTGAGTTAAATTGTGCCGGAAATATATCGAAAGCAGAGTTTATCGTTCTTATTATTCTGCCATCATTGAAAGCTTTCAAGGAGTCACGGCAGGAAAGTCACACCCTGGAAACTGCTCAAGTTTTTAGGCTTGAAAATAAAGGGCATCAAAGCATTGCAGAGACAAACACGAACTACAAATTAAACCTGATGAACAAGCAACAGAATGTTTATGCATGAGATGGAGTGAACGCTTGGTTAAAAACTAGTTCAGAAAAAGGGAAGCAAGAAGAAAATTCCAAATTGTTGCTGATTTGGAAAAAAAATAAAACAAAAAACAAAAAACAGCAGAAGAAATTAATCTGGAGCTATGGAAATAGGACGGAAACTCTGAAGGTGGCTTCTTAGCTGGTTGAGATTTGGATTGCTTGATGTTCTAAAAAGGATTTGAGTGGAAAAATATATATTGTAACAAAACAATACACCAAGACTGATGTCATTCAGCAACAACTCCCATCCCTTGCAAACTGTATGTTCAATCGTAAGAGATGCTGAGAGTTGGAGGTCAGCAGCATCCAGAACAAGTTCCTAAATTTGTGTGTGTGTGTCTCAGAGTGTGCAGGCCTTTGAAAATCTGGTGACAGTTAGTTACCACAATTATGCTCAAATGCAGTTATCAAAATATAATCAATAACAAATTTGTAGGATAGAAATAGCCATAGCACTTAGACTTATATACCGTTTCACAGTCCTTCAGAGTCTTCTCTAAGCAGTTTACAGAGTCAGCCTATTATCCCTGACAATCTGGGTCCTCATTTTACCGACCTCCAAAGGATGGAAGGATGAGTCAATCTTGAGCCAGTCAGGATTGAACTCATGGCTGTGCGCAGAATTAGCCTGCAATACTGCATTCTAACCACTATGCCACCAGGAAGGACAATGAGAAAGGGAATAAGAGGAAGGGAAGGAGGGAGGGATAGCAATAGCACTTAGACTTATAATACCACTTCACAGTGCTTCATGGCCCTCTCTAAGCAGTTTACAGAGACAGCCTCTTGCCCCCAACAATCTGGGTCCTCATTTTATCGACCTCAGAAGAATGGAAGGCTGAGTCAACTGGGTCAGGACAGATCTGCTGCCAGTGAGCAGTCAGTTCGCATGCAGTACTGCGTTCTGACCACTGAGCCACCACAGAAAATAAACCAATAATACAGTGGTGGCAAGCTTCTGATGACCATCATCAGAAGAATTGTAAAGATACCTGGGTACCCATGATATTTTTCATGAACAGTATATATATTTCTTTTCCCATTCAAGTTCATTCAGCTCCTGGAACCTTTCCATGAATCTGTATTCCTGATCTCCAGGTCCAGAGAACTAGAGGCTTGCCATCACTGTACTATTGGTTTCTTGTCCATTTCCATCTCAGAATAAATGGCATCCAATTTTTATAGTCATTACGGTACCTACTGTAATAAGAAGCTAAAATCTTGATGGCCACTGGATGGCATTGGAGAAACGAAGGAAAACTATTATATTGTTCCCGTTTAGTGAGAGAGCAAGAGGAGAAATGTTTAGACCCAAGCCTTCTTCTGGTCTTAGAGAAAGAAAGCTATTAAAACTCCAGGAGCTGCAGTGAGTGGCTGAGAATGAGTAAGCAGCTGCAATACTGACCTGACTGCTCAATCAAGCAGAAATGGCAAATAACATTGAACCTGTCAGATACAAGCACAAGCTCACTGCTCATGCCCAGTCTGCTTGCAACTGCCTTCTTTGCATTTGACCTTTCCACTGTCTCCTTTTTGTTTCCATGTCCTCTTGGATGTGACCATCACTAGAAGAATCCTGAAGATACCTTGGATGCCCATGATAGCAATAGCATAGCAATAGCATTTAGACTTATATGCTGCTTCGTGGTACTTTACAGCCTTCTCTCAGTGGTTTACAGAGTCAGCATATTGCCCCCAAACAATCTGGGACTTCATTTTACCCACCTTGAAAGGATGGAAAGCTCAGTCAGCCTTGAGCCTGGTGAGATTTGAACTGCCAAATTGCAGGCAGTCGGCAGTCGCAGTCAGCAGGAGTAGCCTGAAGTACTGCACTCCAACTACTGCGCCACCACGGCTCTTGATGATGACCAGTACTTCTCTGTTTCACTTTCTCTGTTTGGTTGCCCTTGTTCATCATTAGAACAGGGGGCTCATCTGTTAAGAAATGTATACAGCTTTTAACTGAAACTAGGATATTGAAGTGTGATATCGAGACAAAGCAGGATTGATTCATCTCAGTGCTTTGTGTAGTATTGTTATCAATAGCCTTCTCCATTCTGGGTGCTGCTTCTACAAGGAGTTTGGCGAAACATGGCCATTGCTGGAAATTAGTATATGTACAACTGAGGAAGAGTTATATTGGAAGACGTTGGTCTGGATTCACAATGGCTTCCAAGAATTTATGATAGAACTCAATGGTCATTCATTCATGCCTTTTGCAGATTATAATTTTGAAGTCTTTTTAAATTATTATTTCATGGCACAACTTTATTACGAAGTGTGATTCTTTGGGAAAATTTCAGGTAGCAAGACAGTAAAGGGTTTCCTGTCTGAGTAGGGGGTTAGACTAGAAGACCTCCAAGATCCCTTTCAGCTATTCTATTCTATTCTGTTCTGTTCTGTTCTGTTCTGTTCTACTCTACTCTACTCTACTCTACTCTACTCTACTCTACTCTACTCTACTCCACTCCACTCCACTCCATTCCACTTCACTCTACTCTACTCTACTCTATTCTATATAATATATATTCCACTCCACTCCACTCTACTCTATTCTATATTCCAATATATGATCTATTCTATTTTATTCTATTCTATTCCATTCCACTCCACTCCACTCCACTCCACTCCACTCCACTCCACTCTACTCTATTCTATATTCCAATATATGATTTATTTATTCTATTCTATTCTATTCCTATTCTATTCTATTCCTATTCTCCTCTCTACTCTACTCTCTATTTTCTCTTCCCTTCCTTCTCTTCTGCAAGATGCTGACTTTGTAAACCACTTACAGAGGGTTGTAAAGCACTAAGACATGCTATATAAGTTTAAGTGCTATTCCTTTTGTTATTATTGTTCACTCCACTTAGAATAAAACTCCAATGATGCTCCACCTGGAATTAAAATAACAATGTGAATTTGATTTTGATTCCTTTCCATCAAAACCTAGCACTTTCACAAATTTAAACCCAGCTGAGATATAATGTGTTTGAGATTAAGATTTAAAAGTTGAAATATTACCTTAGCCTAAAAAGATACCTGATAGTTCATTAAGTTTAAATTCTTACCAAGATTAACTAAGGCTTTGGAAACGTTAATTGGTCAGATGTATGTGTAGATCTTCTTAGTAGTCAGTGTTTTTATGGTCCACCTTATCTCTAAACTAAGCATGGTGCTGTATCTTCGTGTTTCTTTTTGTAACTGATATTTCATCTCTTCTGGTCTCTTAGCAGTAGAAGGATGAAATCTTAGATCTGCCACTACCTCTGGCCAATTCAGTTCTCCCCTCAGATTCATTTATCCTATTGCTTAGAGAGTTCCCTTATAAATTGGAGGCACACAGTCATCTGTCACTTTCTTTAGGAGTGCTCAAAGGTAATAGAAGCTAAAGAAAAATTGTTTGGAGAATCAACACATTGCCTTTTTGTGTGCGATATAGTTTCACCAGTGTCCTAGAGCTGTGTGTGTTGGGTTGTGGTAAGAAAGAGACAATTCCTGTATCAGGTTCAGCCAATGGACCTGGTGGGTTACCTTGAGAGCTATTCATTCATTCTCTCTGTGTGTCTTCCTCCATATACAATTTACTCTAGTAAATCATAATATATTTTTGTCTCTACCGTATTGGTTTTTACTTGTACATCCTAAATTTCATTAAATTCTCATCTTCCATGTCTTGGTTGCCTGAGGCTATTAAGAAAGAGCAAAACTTTCCTGCTTCAAGAAAAGGACCTGCAAATTAAGAAAAATATGAATCATCCAATTGTTTCCTTGAGTTTCCTTCTAATAAGGCTAAGTTGTACAGAATCCCTGCGGTGGGTTTGAATTTGTATGACTTTGTATGCTTTTAGTTCATTATAACTAAAAACATTGTTAAAACACAGTATGAATTTGGATATATGTGTTATGTTGTGTACATGTATATCTATTGCTGGGGAAAACTTTAAATTCTATGTGGAGGTGAGAAAGTTGTAGATTAGAACACATCTTCTCCATTTTATTTTCCACAGCATTCCAGCCCCTTAAGAGTTGTTACTTTAAAAACAAAACATTGAAAGAAGTTGGATGGAGACTAGGACCTTGTAAGCAAAGCATATCTTTACTATTAAGTTTACATATTGGTTAAACAACAATAACAACAACATCCACTTACTTTGAACTTAAATATCCCAAATTCCATCAATAGCTCCAAATATTGTGCTGCAACATCTATTGTAGGGACAAGGAATCCTAAGCCTACGGTGTTGGATAGACAAAAAGGGCAGGACGAGAAGCAATGGGTAGAAACTAATCAAGGAAAGAAGCAACTTAGAACTAAGGAGAAATTTCCTGACAGAACAATTAATCAGTGGAACAACTTGCCTCCAGAAGTTGTAAATGCTCCAACACTGGAAGTTTTTAAGAAGATGTTGAATAACCATTTGTCTGAAATTCCTACCTAAGCAGAGGGTTGGACTAGAAGACCTCATATGTCCCTTCCAACTCTGTTATTCTATTCTGTTCTGTTCTATTCTTTTCTATATTTATTTTTTATTTTATTTTTCTTATTCATATTTATATGCCGCCCTTCTCCGGAGACTCAGGGCGGCTTACAATGTTTGGAGCACAACCCAATGTGCTCAGCAATAGCCTTCATTCCATTGTATATGCCTGCTTATTACTAAGTGGCATTTTTACAAAGTCAGCTCATTGCCCCCAACAATCTTGGGTCCTCAATTTACCTACCCCGAGAGGATGGAAGGCTGAGTCAACCTTGAGCCTGGTGGGATTCGAGCCTGCACTAATTGCAGGCAGCTGGAGCTAAGTGCTAGGTGTTTAATAGCCTGCACCACCAAGGCCCTTATATATGAAGGGATCATGTGAGTTGTAGGATATAGGAAGTCCCTTTCTATTTTTGTTTTAAATGAAAAGAGAGTCAGAGTGGTTGCTGGACATGGTAGGATGTTAACATCCATTTTAGACCCAGAAAAATACTTGATAGGAGCAGGAGAGCCAGTGCAGCATCATTCAGCTGGGAAAACAGGGATGTACATTTAATAAGCTTTCCAGAATAAATATTCCTGGATGTCATGTGATATTTATCTGCTCTTTGAAGTAGTAAGTAACTTTGAAAGGACATGAAATCTAACCTTCAATGAATATTCCAAAAATGCCCATGTTTCCTGTTGCCCCAGGCTCCATCTATTTATGCTAGATCTGAAAAGAGCAACAATTATGCTCTCTACCAAGTTTCCACAATCATCAGCCTTATGCAAGCCAGGTTTCTGCAAAGAGCTTGGAGGATACAACCCATCATTCCCAGCCTGAATGGAGCCAGGCAGGGTGGAGATGATACAGGTTGAAGACAAACATCTGGGAGGCTGCTGGGGGGAGCAGTCTATGTGTTCTGAAGCAAGTTTACAGCTGAGCACATGAGGCTATATCCCTGAGAAGATAGACCTCCATTACATAAATTGAAACCTATGAGTTTCCAAACTGGATTGATCCAGGAAGAAGAATGAATGAATGAATGAATGAATGAATTAATTAATTAATTAATGGATTCTTTATTAGCCAAGTGTGATTAGACACACAAAGAATTTGTCTTAGTGCATATGCTCTGAGTGTACATAAAAAGAAAAGATACATTCATCAAGAATCATAAGGTACAACACTTAATGATAGTCCTAGGGTACAAATAAGCAATCAAATCATACCAGGAAACAGTCAATATAAATCGTAAGGATACAAGCAACAAAGTTACAGCCATACAGTCACAAGTGGGAGGGGATGGGTGATAAGGAGTGATGAGAAGATTAATAGTAATAGTAGAGCAGACTTTGTAAATAGTTGAACAGTGTTGAGGGAATTATTTGTTTAGCAGAGTGATGGCATTCAGGGAAAAAACTGTCCTTGTGTCTAGTTGTTCTGGTGTGCAGTGCTCTATAGCTTCGTTTTGAGGGAAGGATTTGAAACAGTTTATGTCCAGGATGTGAGGGGTCTGTAGATATTTCCACAGGCCTCTTTTTGACTCGTGCAGTATACAGGTCCCCAATGGAAGGCAAGTTGGTAGTAATTATACCTAAAACATAAAGAGGGAAAATTCATACCTTATGTTTGACTGATGGATAAATGAAGCGACACTCTCTCTGTGTAGGCATGTGTTTGCATGTGTTTTTTTTGGTAATGTATATGTTTACCCACCCACCCATATTCACAAATGTATGCGCAAACACATTCACAGACATGCAGACAAAATATATTTATTTCCCTTTGCACAGATATCCGCATGATGATTTCCCCCCATAGTCCTAAGTAAAAGCACAGTAGCAATTTCCAATTTAACATTCCCATTTATTTATCTCTCGGGCTTCTCTAGACTCTGTGTTCAGATTCTGTTTTGTTCTTGGCTTTTTGAAAACAGACCAGTTTCTCTGGGGCACTGAAGCTCCTTCCCAAAAACCTGTCAAACAGTTTCAAAAACCCTCAGAAGACAGTAAATAAATAGCTATTTAGATATTCAACAATATCATGCCTTTTCCCTTTAGGGTACTATTTGTAGCAATTATCAAACATGTCTGATATTTTGGGTGAGTTTTTAATTATACTGAAGTCTTTCAGGGAATAAAAATCCAGGAAAAAAAACAGCTATATTTTGGGCAATGTTTGTTTTTAAATAGGTCTCCTAATGTGTGCTAAGATGAGATGTGTGGTTTTCTTCCCACTTTCCCTTCATCTCACCCAGCTTTAAACTCAATGTTCTACTGCAAGAGTTGGTCTGTTTATCGAGGTGGCAATTCTTAATTTGTTAATTGTGTTTCCTGCTTGTGTCTCATAGCCTCATTTGTCAGCTTCAGAAATAAAGCTTGGTGGTAAACTCATTAAAAGGAAGACTGTGGATTCACACAGCAGGTTTCTTCTCTGTAATTTGACTGTGACCATTTGATCTTCTATTTCTCGTTCAGCATCCACTGGTTTAGAAGCTGAAATAGGGTAATAGGTGGCATATGTGTCTCAGTGGTGCAGTGGTTAGAGTGCAGTATTGCAAGCTACTTCTGCTATAGCCAGCTCCCTGCAATTTGGCAGATCGAATCTCACCAGGCTCAAGGTTGACTCATCCTTCCATCCTTCCGAGGTGGGTAAAATGAGGACCTAGATTGTTGGGGGCAACAGGCTGACTCTGTAAACCGCTTAGAGACGGCTGTAAAGCACTATAAAGCGGTATATAAGTCTAAGTGCTATTGTTATTTTAACCCACACCAATTCAGCCTGATTTTCTGAACTGATGAAAGAATTTTTAAAAAGGTCTTCCAAATTATTAAACTTATCAAATTATTTACCTCACAGATTTGATCCAAATGATTGTTCCAATTGGGGGATTCCATTGACTTGCATTCAAATCAAGTCTCTGAACTGAATTGTGCACATTCTTAGAAACGTGCAATTATAAAATCATAAAAGCCTTCTTCTTTACAATGAATTTAACCTGATTAGGTTATGACAGCTTTCCTATTTTCTATACCTATTGTACTTTCTGTTATGAAAATACATACTTTTTTCTTTCACAGACTATTGAGATTATCATCTCTGCTCTTGTTTGGATTATTCAGAAGACAACAGAGAAAATTGGGGGAACTTGGTATGCAGAGGTTGCTAGTTTTGATTATTTTCAACCCTAAATAATATGGCCTAGTTGTTGTGGATGATGGACTTTCAGTCCAGCAAGACTGGATGGTTACTTTTTGCTCAAAGTTGCCTTAGTGACCAATACCGAAAAAAGGAATTTTGTCTATGACTTGTCAAATGGGCTTAAAATATTATTGCTTCAAAAATCATCCGGTCACTTTATCTAGCCCAAAATAAGTCAAATGTGAATTATTCAGTGCCCCAACATGTTTTGTCAGGTTAAAAAGGGTGGAATAATTCTCAGAGATGGAAAAACATCAAAACAGGATGTTTGAAGACTTTATCATCTCTGACTGGGACCATGTGTTTCTGGATACCCCATAGGCCTTTTCAAGTCCCAACCTGATTCCCTTTTTATGTAAAGATAATGCAGGTGAAAGCAATGAAGCATATCATTTTAGAGATGTCACATTGGGCGTGTGAGACAGTTGACATTTCTTAAGAGCATCTTAATAAATTTCCTTAGTGCAGAAGAGAGTCACACTGTAGGTCTGTGAAAATGTGACACCATGTTCCTACCCACCCTGTTATTCAGGAGAGAAGATGGTATTTCAGTCATTCTTGGGAGAGAAACTTAAGGAAGCTCAAAAGTAATGAGTTTGATGTTCATAGTTCCATAAAATCATTCAGATGGAAGGAAAAAGTTGTGGTCCTTACAGAAATGTAAGTCAGATGGCTGTCTAGCTTTTGTTTGAAGACATCCAATAAAGGAGGTGTATTCACTACTTCTCTGGAAAAGAGATTCCAATATCAACCTGCTGATACTGTTAGGAAGTTTCTTCAATATTGAATGAGATCTACTTTTCCTACAACATATTCCATACTTATTCTCTGAGATAACAGAGAACTACACAAAACTCTTTCATTTACATAGAATACTATCCTATCCCACCTTCCAGTGGTCTTTCCTCATGAATAAAAATCCCCAGCTCTCTGTCTTTCCTTGGACATCTTCTCAGTTGAATATTCTGAATATTCATAGTCTTCAAAACAAGGAAGTTTAAGGGATGTTCAGAGTATGTAGCTTCTTCAGCTAAGCTTCATGAGTGGCCTTCTTAACCAGTGGGAATACCAAGAAATCTCTCAAATTCTTCATATTCGTTGGGTTGAAAAGTATCCCTAGTGGGTTATCTGTGCTACAGTTTAGCACAGCAGAGGGTTTAATCTAATTATTCCAAGCCAACTCATAATAGCTCTGCTCAAGACTGTTCCTAGGGAATTCATAAATCCTTGATGGAGTTTGAGCCACTGCTCTGTTTGTTTTCCTATTACAAGTCCATCAGCCTTAAAGTACTTGCTTCCCACTTTCTTTCCTGCCCCTTCCCCTAGTTTTTTTTTTTACTATTCTCATACCATTTTGATAAATGCATTTATTGCTCATATCCCAGAAGGAATTCAGGAGAGATACTGGTGGCCACTGTTAGATAGAGCAAAAGGCACCTCATTAATTCCATGATTCACTAAGGCATAAACCCTGATTTACAAACCAAAATAAATAACTTCACGCAATGCATTCAGCCAAAGCTGAACTGCATTATGTCTTACCATGATGTTCAAATTCAGCCCGTTAACAATAGAAAATCAGATTTTTTTTAAAAAAAGAAGCACATTTTCCAAATATATGGGGTTTTTACAACACATGCAAACCTCCCCTCCCCACCACTTCCCCACGCCCAACAAGGAACGGTCAAAAATGCAGTCTGCCTTCAGAGTAGGTAGTTTGTCACTAACATCTAATATACAGACTTTTTCAGCCCCCAAACTTGGAATTAAAAGATGAGGCATCACTTAGAACAGCAATACGTGGTACAAGGTGATGCCTCATCAATACACTCTGTGCTCCACCAATTCACATCCCTCCCCCAAATGTGACTGCTTTTAATAATAAAAAATGTGAAATGCTCAAAATCGGGATGTCGCTTGCCCTTGGTTTTGTCCTTTTCTTGCTGCTTGTCGGCTCAGATTATGGAGGAAAAAGTAATTTAATGAAATCCATTTTCACCAAGTCCCTAAATCAAACTCCCCGTTGTCTTCTAAGAACAAGGAAAGCCAACGCAAAGGATAATGAGTTCATTCACCTCTGAACCTGTATAATTTGAACACTCTTGAGTAGTCTAGCTTTTCCTGATTTTGAGTTGAAAAAATGTTGTTATTATTTAAAAAAAAACAACTCACAAATATATATGATCTGCAGGGCAACGTCAGGAGGTGCACAGAATTAAAATGGGGGAAAAAACAACAACCCACAAACATTTCCCAAGGACAAATGAACCACAGATTAAGAACATCCAATGAAAACAATTAGAACATGCAATAAGACACAATAACAAAGGTACATAAGATGAAAATGGTCATAAAAAGCTTCCGCCCCAGGAATGTAAATATAAAGAAAAATATGTTTAATGATCAGTGAAAGAATTCAGTAAAATGCTTGGGAACATAAAGCTGTCTGTGCTGCCACAACAGGGAAGTTGGAAGGGACCTTGGAGGTCTTCTAGTCCAACCCGTTGCTTAGGCAGGAAACCCTAACCACTTCGGAGAAATGATTGTCCAATCACTTCTTAAAAACTTCCAGTATTGGAGCTTTCACAACTTCTGGAGGCAACTTGTTCCACTGATTGGTTTTTCTCACTGTCAGGAAATTTCTCCTTAGTTCCAAGTTGCTTCTCTTCTTGATGAGTTTCCACCTATTGCTTCTTGTCCTGCCCTCAGGGGCTCTGATCTAGGACAGGACTCCATATTCACCCAACGAAGGAAAATGCCAACCTGCAACCCCCATTGAAAAGCTTTCTTGGAAAATATTCACTTGACTTAAGAAACCCACTTTGATATATGGACACCTCTCGAGTTGATTTTGGTACTAGTGGTCTAAGTAGGGTATATAGCCCCCATGTGTGGAATCTGGTCATTGTTTAATGCAAGAGTTGGCAGGCTGCCCATTGCTTATTGCCATAAATCTTTTAGCTTCACTGTCAGCTCACGCCACTACCTCAGCAGTTGAGAGGAGATGAAGTGTAGCATCTGCTTTTTAGAATTACTGTTCTCTGTCTGTCAAGGGACTCAGCCTTGGCAGGAAGATATGATAGGACACATAAATTAGAAGACATGACCTGGATGGTGCCTGACATGGTACGTAGCAGGAAGTTGTCTCTGTGGTAATCTGGATTTTCATGCGCTGGTGAATCCATCCTTTCCTCTTTCTTTCTTTCTTTTTTTAAAGGGAAGTTAAAAATGACAGCCCAACTTGGTTGCTTTTGAAACACAACGGGAGTTTTTGTTTTCCCTTGACAAGCCATCTTCTTTCCTTTCCCAAACCATCGTTCCAAACAAGCTTGCCTGATTTGGAACACAAGTCCCCATCATGAAATGAATCATCATTTGTATTAAAATAGCTGGCT
>CM019162.1:16217302-16322255 GCA_009733165.1 Naja naja
CATTGGTAAATGTTATAGTCTAATAGATAATCTAAGTCCTCAGTTTTATGCTCCATTAACATAGGTATTTAGGAAAATTGTTTCAGTCCCATGGAGCATAACTGTGCTTTGGAACTGAAGAGCTAGGGGCACATTTGTATAATAAAGAGCCCACACCCAGACTTTCTACTTAGTATAGATATATTACCTTAAATTTCAGTGGCACAAAAGCCTGCGTTGACTTATTTTTTTCTCCTTGGATATGGTACTTGTGCAAGAAATCAATAATGTAGTTTTAGTGGAGGAAAAATCCCTTTTGACAAAAGGTGTAAGATTGATTACCTAAATCAATACTATTTTTAGGAGCAATTCATCAAAACTGTAGTTAACCAAAGACAATGATGCATTTAACTGTTAATAATACAAATGCCTTCCCCGCTTTTGGTCTCTTGTGGATGGTCTTGTTTTTTGCAACATACCAGCCTTCTAAGTGAATGAGAGAGAAAGAGTTATTTATTTATTTTACTAGGCTCTGGGTAGCTGAGAGTTCAAAGGAACTTTGATCAGTTTTAACCGAAAGGGTCCTAATGGTGTCATACGGAAACATGATGGGATATTTTGGATTCTTTCAATAACTACTAGGCTCGAAATTCTTGGTTTGGATAATTTAGAACTGTATCGCTTGCAGTCAGACCTATGTATTGCATACAAAATTATACATTATAATGTTTTACCTGTAAAGGGCCTTGGTTGTGCAGGCTGCTAAATGCCTAGCACTTAAGTTCCAGCTGTCTGCAATTACTGCAGGCTCAAATCCCACCAGGCTCAAGGTTGACTCAGCCTTCCATCCTCTAGGGGTAGGTAAATTGAGGACCCAAGATTGTTGGGGGCAATAAGCTGACTTTGTAAAAATGCCGCTTGGGGGGGCCAAAAAGTCCTAGTAATAAGCAGGCATATACAATGGAATGAAGGCTATTGCTGAGCACATTGGGTTGTGCTCCAAAAATTGTAAGCCGCCCTGAGTCTTCAGAGAAAGGTGGCATATAAATGTAATTTTTTTAAAAAAAAATACTTTTTCTGTTATAATCACAATAATACACGTGCGAATAACCGGTTTTAACTCAAGGTAAATCATTCTAAACTTGACTGTAAAAAGTATGATTTCTGTAATAGAGTTGTCAAAGTCTGGAATGTTCTACCCGATTCAGTTGTCTTAGCTACAGATTTTCAGTTTCAGTCACCAATTGACTTCCATGGACCTTACGTCATACTGAAGTGATCAGTCAAGGGGGCGTGCATAAATGCACTAACATGCCTATCATCCTTGTCATTGTATTTTTATTTTTGTTCTCATTTTTGTTGGACAAATTCCAATCAATAAATAATAAATAAACTCTTATCAATGAGTTGGTGACATTATAAATTAGAACTTTTGAACATCTCCTTAACCTAAGGATTCAAGGTTCACACTTACTCCTGTTCTAGGGTGAAGTGGAGGCTATCTAATGAACCACTGAGTATAATACAGGGGTGTCAAACTCAATTTCATTGAGGGGGACATAAGGGTTGTGTTTGACCCTTGGGGGGGTGGTATGGGCATAGCCACATGAGCATGGCCAACTCTACGTCATTCAATGTCAGCGGCGCCTGTGTTGGCCCAAGCGCTATGCCAGAGAAAATGGGCTCCCAAACTCCGTTTTCAGCTGTGACAACCTCCTGCAGCCCTCTGCCAGTGAAAACAGAGCTTGGGAGAACTGCCCGCAGCCCTTGCCAGCTCCATTTTTAGCTGCGTTGCCTCCAGCAACCCTCTGCCAGCAAAGAGCTCAGGAGGGCCACATGCAGAGGCACTGCGGCCAATCCTTCACGGTTTCCAGGGCGGCCCCGCAGGCCAGATCTAAGCACTCCATGCGCCTAATCCAGTCCCCAGGCCTTGAGTTTGACACCCCTGGTATAACCAGTCCAGATTATGTAATATATTGTCAAATTGATTTCAAAATGAAGGGAAAAAAATAGATATCCTGCAGATATCTCCAGATTTGGGAAAAAATACTTTAAAAAAAGATATCTATCAGAAACATCTACACTGTAGAAACTCTGGCTCATTGGTTCTGCTTCTTAGTCACTGCACATCCTTGTTGACTCTTGAGAGAGGAAATAAAGCTTCTTTCTGCATTATTTCTTGTCAAGCAAAAGAGAAAAAAATAGCAATCAACCTCTTTGGTTGCATCTATAGATGTAATTTTATTTCAAACACACCACTGACTGTGGGATACAGCAAAAACCAACCAACCAACCTCACAGCATCTAAAAAAATGAAAAGAAAACAATAACAGGTTGCAATCTTATCACAAAAGACTTTAATAAGTATAGAGTAGTAATTTCTGCATAGCATGGGTAGTTAGTTTGAATTAATCTATATCTAGAATCCTCCTAATATAGCCAGAATCCTCTTAATGTTCCTACCATTTCTAGTATGAAGTTGTTATTTGGTTGTTGTTATTTTCCATGGTAGATGGAATGGCAAATATTACTGTTGGCATGGATTTGACTCTTAACATCAATGGGACAAGCTAATTCAGCTCTTCTGTTAAATCAAAATGCCTTAATTTCTATTCCAAACCTACAGTATATACAGCCATTTTCAATGAAGAATTATTTTCATTGGTCATGCGGAAAATAGTTATAACTATGACAGTGATGCTAGTTGCACAAATTTTATACCTTTGAAAAGTGATATGTCTTTTTTAAAGAGTTTTTTTTTGCTTTGAAATTCCAGTTATTAAATTGTCTAGATTATTGAATTCCCAATTATTATACAGGAGACCTGTTAAGGTATCAAATAAGACTCAAAGGTTTTTAATGAGTATTCTTCAGAGACCTGTTTTCTTTTAATCTCATAGAATATGTAGGAATTATTAAGCTTGGTCAATACAAGGATTCACAGAATGGAGATCAATCTTTCTCAGGGTTGGCTGTGTTTGTGCATTGAGGGTGACCTCATCCACAGATTGAAGCTTACTTACATGCAGAAGTGGTATTCAGCAGGTTCTGACCAGTTCTGGAGAACTAGTAGCAGAAATTTTAAGTAGTTCAGAGAACCGGCAAATCCCACCTCTGACTGGCCCCACCCTCATCTATTCTCTGCCTCCTGAGTCCCAGCTGATCGGCTGGGTCTTCTTTTGTTGCCCTGCAGAGGGGAACGTAGCTGGAAATCAAGTTAGTGGGGTAGGGAGGGAATGGGGATTTTGCAGTAACCTTCCTCTGCCGCGCCCACCAAGCCATGCCCACCAAGCCATGCCCACCAAGCTACGCCCACAGAACTGGTAGTAAAAAAAATTGAATCCCACCACTGCTTACATGTGCAAGAAATACACAATCCTGTGTCTGTCAGCTACATCAGGGAAGAGACACCAGGATAACCATTACAGGGTATGATGTCAGAATCTTGAAAATCTGATTGCCTTTATTAGATTATCCTTTCACACATAACACAGAGAATCACAATGGGGCAATCTTGAATTTCTTTTTCAGTCCATCCTTTCTTTCAGGGCTAAGCTGATTTTTACATAACCAAGGTTGTCCGTGTTAGTCCTCTACAATGTCCCAGCAAAATAAGGCAACTTCCCAATCACTGGAGCATATATATTTCAAAAGTAGGATTAAAAATAAAATAAATTCTGCATTGGCCCAATAGCAGTCAGCATCATGAAAGAGCGATTTGAGTGGCTTGCTATTTTTCCATTCCCTTCTGCTTTCACATCAGGTCCCCCCAGGAGTCTAGGTGTAAAATAGACAAGAGGGAGATTTTGTTCTAAGACTTGACCTCTGTAACAAAACTTGGTGGATGCTTACTTAATCCTCCTGTCCTAGGTTGGAGGTCAAGGAGACTTGGGTTCAGGAATAGAACCAGAACTGGATCTTATCAGAGCCATAACAAACTTTTCCTGTTTTCCAAGGAGCATTTCCAACATTTTATGGAGGTCTACTGAACTAAGACAACCCAGCAGGGTAAGGTTGCCAAGCTGAGTTTCTGTATTTTGCTGTGACTTACAGATTGGACTTGACTTTTTTTAAAATTTCAATTCAAGCATTTTTTTGTGGGACTGGCTTATGTGTTGTTGATCTCAGCATATTTTCTAATCTTTCCATTCTCCTTCTAATTTGAGAACTTGGTACTCAACTGCTTTGGAACTTATTGAATTTGGTATTCAATACATTTTGACACAAACATGTTGTCCTGGTACTCATCATTTGTTTGGTACTCAACACACAAGCTAGAATTTGTTGGTGTCAGCTGCTTTGTGACTCATTATATTATTCCTTATAGGAAAAAATTGTTTGGTACTCATCATTTTTAGTACTCATCATGCCTCTTGAAACCAATTGTCCATGATTACTAAGTACCTGTATGTTAGATGGAGGATACCTGGTGGAGTAACTGTATTTTTTAAACTAGGTATTGGAAAGTATTTAATTTCAAAATTATTGTGACCCATATAATGATTCAGATTGATCTTCTAGAGGTGATTGATGTGATCAAAATTGAAATCATGTCTGTCTACAAGAGGCATCAGTTTACAGCATTCCAATCACGTCTCTTTTTATGATCCTAATGAGATTATCCCTTGGAATATATTCAGTTTTAGGAATTTGTTATCTAGGTTGAATAAGGAATGTACTTTTAAGAAATTCAATTGATTTAGACTGCATAACTCACTAATTGCACTTGAATTATGTTTGCATATCTGTAGGGACCAACTTTTCAACTAATGAGAAATCCACAAAATTTGTTTTCAAATATTTGGTTGGTGATACTTCCAATTTAACCAGGCTGGGTTTGTGCAATAAATTCAGCAAAATGTGACCTGCTTGTTTGTGATGTAGGATTTTGTGCAAAGCCCACTAGTGAATTTGTGACAGGGATGGGGAAGATGAGAGGCTACAAACAGACCTCCACTTTTGATATCCATGCACCCTAGATTTTGCTGGTAACATTTGGATACTATAATTTGGGTCTGTTTTGAAGCTTTGGGAAAGGGTTTGAAGATGGTGTCTTCAGCCTCTGAAAGACTTCCTACTCTCATCCAACATTATCCCCCACACAAATAGAGTAACATTTCCAATTCTGATCTTTCCATTGTCCTCAGATTGTCCTCTGTGGTCCTTTGAAAAGTCTGGAGGTTAAGTTGTGTTCCTCCAATATTGCCTACTAAGTTTGTGGTTAGTGCTGCATAAATCCAGGCAATTGAAGTTCAATCAATAAATGATGGTACAGAAATATCTGAATATATAGCTAATTCCTATAAATGTATTTCCCAAATATGCCTTTCTGTTAAAAATGGTAGAAATTTACATACACATCCAGTTTGGACCCAGGGCAATAGTTTCTCCTCTGATGGACTCCATTCACTTCTCTAAAGGTGATGACAGAATGTCAAAACTTTCTTTTATGCTCTTTGTTGTGTTGGTTTGGCATTTTTATCAATACAAAATTGACTTGTTCTAAGTACCAATCATAGTTAAACCTCAAAGCTCTGCCCCCACTGTAGATTCTGAGAGAAAATTCCTAATTGCATAGTTCCTGTGAAAAATAACACATTATTTCCTCTAGAAAGTGCATAGCAACATGGAGCAAGCAATGGTAATTACATGGTAACGTAGAGTGCACAGACTACATTATCTCTCTGATAACAGGAAATAAGTTGTACCTTAGATATGCTGAAAGATTTGAGATAAATGCCAAATGCTACCTGTGAAAGAAAAGAAAAGCCTAATGTATGGGGAAAATAGAGGGGGTTATTTTGATGACCACTTTAAAACATTAGCCGCTTGGGATCCTTTCTGGCTAATGTTAAAGAATTTGGTCAACAGGTTTCCACACTCTGGGATGCAGCACATTACACAATTTTCTACCCAAGTTGCATTGTTTTATCAACCCAGAATCCTGCAGAACTTCTATAAACAAGAAATGCATTACTTGGTAAGCCTGCCCTTCCAGGAAAAATCCAGTGTTAACGCCATAGTAATAATAGCTGCCACAAGAAGCCCCATGGTGATATAGGCAGAAAATAAACTTAACAAACAAACAAGAACTAAGGTAGATATACTGTGGGTTCTCTGAAACAGTGGCAGGTGAGGCAGAAGAAAGCCACAGAAGTGTTTTGATTGCATATCTGACAGTAGAGACAGTGATGGGATTCAAATAATTTAACAGCTGGATCACCCAGGGTCAGGTGGGCTGATGTGGGAGGCATGGCCCATCCCCATCTTCCAGCTCCTGCGATGGTCAACCTGACTCTGGGTGAACTGGTTGTTAAATTATCCCTACCCACCCCCACTATCAAAGTGGATCCTGGGTGCTGCACTGCAAAGAAGAAATGGGCAATGAAGTGGTCAGCACAAGGGAAGGAGGAAGAGAAAGAGAGAAGGTGGATTCTCCTTCCTTCATGCTAGCCACTCCATTGTCCGTTTCTCCATTGCAGTGCAGCGCCCAGGATCCACTTTGATAGTGGGGGCAGGGTAATTTAACAACCAGTTCACCTGAACCAGTGAGAACCAGTTGAATCCCACTACTGAGTATAGATCAGAGGTGTCCAGCCCTGGCAACTTTAAGCTTTTGGACTTCAACTGCCAGAATTCCTCAGCCAGCCATACAGGCTGGGAAATTCTGGCGATTGAAGTCCACAAGTCTTAAAGTTGCACTAGACTTGATGAATTGTGTGGGCTGATAGAAAATGTATCCTATCAGCTCTCAAGTCCCCCCCCCTGAAAACCTTTACCTAAGATAACGAAGATAAATCTGGCAAGATATTTGTTGAATTTTGTCTGCAGAACTTTTATTCTTACGGTTTCCTTCCCTCAAATATAAAGGCTTTTACATTGCCTCACCTCAAGGTAAAATCTTGGAAAACCAGGATGAAATTGGGTTGTTATTTCTGGAGTATTGTATTGTTGAATATATTTAATACCCTTATTAGTGTGAAGGCAATAGCCAAGACCTGTAATTTTTTTATCGTGTTATATGCAGGGACAAGGATAAGAAAATATATGAGGAAAATCCTTAGAGCAACTTTTAACATAAACATACTTCCATGAAATGTGGAAATTGGTTGTTGGAGCTTATATTATTGGCAGTTTGGTGAACGTCTGGGAAATTTGATGCCTCTCTAGGTTTTTTTTTTTTAATATAATATTAAAATCAAAAGACACATGGAGAAATGAAATACGTGCAATAAATGGATGTGAGAAATGTGTCTGAGAAAAAGCAAATGAGGAACTTTCTATATGCTTTATATACAACCTGACCTCATATCGATCAGGCGTCTGTACTATAAGCAAAGTGACTTCTTCATGTTGTCATAGAAACTCAATCTGTATTTTAAAACTGGTTTCTTGAATGGAAGAGGTTTAGGACTGGAAGACTTGCATTTGCCTTATGAACTAAATGCTACCATATTGTGGTGTTGAAGTTTGGCTCAGTGGGAGACTGAGTGTATGTATGTATGTATGTATGTATGTATGTATGTATGTATGTTTTCTAAGTTTTCGTGGGTATTTATATGTATGGTATTCAGCTTTATTCGGGTATTTTCCCACGTCGTTATAGTTGTGCTTTTAAAATTGTAGTGACGTTTCGGCAGAATCTCATCTGCCATTATCAGGCTTGTGTATTGGGTTCGTCTGTGTGTCAGGCTTTCGCAGCCGTTTCTGTTTTGAATTTGGTGCTAGACTCATGCTTTGTTAGAATGTTTTTTTCTTCATCCTGATTGGTTGGGAGTCTTGGTCTGTGTTTATTGGTCTTGGAGTTTGGTGTCTTCTGCTTGATTGGTGTTTCTAATATCTTCTGTCTGTTTTGTAGTGTTTTTTTTGTCTTGATTAGCTGGCAACATTGTGTTTCGTGTATTGGGGGCTTTTAGCACGGCTTGGCTTCAGGTGAATGGCCAACTATCATACACACACACACACACACACACACCCCAAGGCTAGTAACCCTTGCAAACTTCTTTTGTTCTTAAGATTCTTGTCATCTATATTCCACTAAAACTCTTGTTGCCATGATCTTTAAATGGGGCATCATAGGGCAACAATTTTTGAATCTAAGTACCTCAAATGGCCAAATTTACAGAATGTGTCCAAAATCTGGGACCTGGGAGAATGAAATCTGAGGGAGCTGTGGCTGCTGCTGCGATCATTTTCAATAGTTTTTGAGTTTCCCAGCCAAACTTGCAATCTCTCAGTCTCCCCCCCCATCCAGGAACAGCCATTTACTTGGCTGCTGAAAAGAGGAGAGAGGGAAGGAGGGAGGAAGGAAGGAAGAAAGGAAAATGGAATGAAGGAAATGGGAGTGGATAGAACATGTTAATATCCCAGTTTGTATTCTTTTTGATTTTTTGTAAATGATATACCCTGACAATACACTCTATTCAAAATGTTTATGAACAAAAATAAAACATATGCTAAAAAGAAGAGTGGATGGAAGGAAATGGGAATGAGAGGAAAGAAGGAAGGAAAATGGAAGGAAGGAAATGGGAATAAGAGGAAGGAAGAAAGGAAGGAAGGAAGGAAAATGGAAGGAAGGAAATGGGAATAAGAGGAAGGAGGAAAGGAAGGAAGGAAGGAAAATGGAAGGAAGGAAATGGGAATGAGAGAAAGGAAGGAAGGAAGGAAGGAAGGAAGGAAGGAAGGAAGGAAGGAAGGGGACATTATTGTCATTTTTTTCAATGTGTTGCAATTTTAAGAGTGGGAATTAGAGGTGTAAGAATCCAGAAAGGAAATCACTCTCATTTTCATCCTTAAAAATCCTCCTTCTCTCAATTTCATAACAAGGTACTGTTGAAATGTGGCAGCAAAATAGCCAGATTTTAATGTCTTAAATCTGGGTTCTTTTAGTGGGTCTGGGAATGTTAAGGGTAAGAAATTGGTGTGACTTGCCATGTTGTCCCTCTCATCCCCATGCTTCATTGCACAGTGGGTGGCCTTCTGGATTCTGCTGTCCATGCTCTTGGCTATTTCTGACTGGGGCTGCTGCTGTCAATTAAGTTTCAGACACTCTGGACATTGGATGGTTGCAAGTTCATGCTATCATGGAAAGCCACACCATCTGGCTCAGGACTCGCAGGAGAAGATCCCCAAATGCTAATTCTTTGCAGAATAATTGGCCCAGATAATAAAATGTGGAATTTGGTGTCTCTGATGCCTTCCCTTTTGGAGCAGGCAAAGCAATAACCCATGGCAGAGAAGGGGTGGGGGAGTCGAAAATCGATTCAAGCTGAGAGAGAAAGTCATTCTTGGTTATATTCAGGGCAGCAGGAATGTTCCTGAAAGCAGGGGAGAAGTTACACTCTACTGCATCGCTGCATATCAGAGAAATGTAATTATTGTGGTATATTGATATTGACAGGATGGTAACAGTGTGTTACAAACTGCTGGAGTCTATTAACACAGCAGGAGGCTGGCATTCTTTCAACAGGCCCGCTGCATAATCTCTGTACTTCTTGCAAATTTGCTCCGTACACATAGACTAAAAGGCTTTGTGAATAACACAATTTATGTCTGTGCGCCCTGTATACTTGATTGGCAATAGTTACACTAGGTTTACTTAATACGGTGGTCCTCCAGTTTTGGAAACTTCTTGTTCCCCTGAAAGTCTTATGAATCTGTTTGAAAGTGGAAGGGAGGAAAGAAGAGAGGGAGGGAAGGAGGGAGGGAGGAAGGACGGAATGGAGGGAAGCAGGAAGGAATGGAGGGAAGAAGGGAGGAAATAGGAGGGAGGGAGGGAAGGGAATAGGAGGGAGGAAGGGAGTGAAGGAAGGGAATGAGAGGGAGGTAAAGAAGAAAGGAAGGAGGGAGGGAGGGAATAGGAGAAAGGAAGGAAAGGAATGGGAGGGAGGGAAGGAGGGAGGGAGGGTGGGTGGGAGGGAAGGAAGGAAGGAAGGATTGTAGTTATGGTGTGGATATAAGCGTATATGAATAGGTGTTGTTTGGAAAAATAACTTCCCAGATTTTGAAAGTCAGAAACAAGCTAAAGTGGGAAATAATGTGAGATTTGTGGATCCTCATGTAACAAGTGAAACTTCAGGAAGCAGATGGTAGAGACGGCTGGTGCTATATACACAACATATAATTTAAAAGAAGGAAAGCTGCGATGGTGAGCCAAGTGGTTACTGCTTAAACTTTCAGAAGTAATGAATAAGAGAGAGAAAGAGTTTCAGGCCTAAATACATTTTTAAAGCCTTTTGATGGTACCATGTGTTAACATAGACACACATGATGCAATTACCAGCAGTAGTTTAATAGGATCTCATCAAGTTAGAAGTCTGTTTGCAATTATTACTCTAGTAGTTCACACAAACCTTGATTGCTTCACTTTCATTTGTTGGCACTGTTAAGTTTGCATGAAGAGTCAGACGCGGAGTGCTTCAGTGAAGAGTTTATTAGTGACTACAGCTCATAACAGACCTGATTTGGCTGGACTGCGCTGCTACTTATAGCCAGCAGCCGCAGTTGCCAGCCAATCAGAGTGCAGGATTTTCCCACTTTTAAACCAATCATTTCTGACATTTTACAAGAACAGTTCAAACTAAACCAATGACATTCAAACCTGCATACATAACACCCCTCCCCACTAGGTTCAGTCCATACTCCAACCCCAACCTATCTAATGTATTCTTTTAAATAGGTGGGGCTCTTACGTGTACGTTGACACCTTCATGGTTCAGAAGTTTTAATGTTCTCACCCAGTGAGAGAGGAAATGTGTCTGCTGACATTTCCCTGCTGGGACTTCCTGTGAAAGGAGACCCTGTTAGACTGTTAGAATCTGGTCTCTCCTCCCAACCCATCTCCATTCCAATGTCAGCACCCAAGTCAGGTAGCGATGTGCAATCTTCCACTTCTAAGGATGGATCTTGGCATTGTGACAGGGTTCGGGATGGTTCCTGTCGTAATGGCTCGTTACACATGGGGTTGATTCTTCCTTGCTGATTTTCCTCCTGTTCCCCCCCTTCCCCCTTAGAAGTGACATCAGGTGAAAGAACTAGAGAGGAACAATTGCGATGTTCCTGAAGTAATCTGGATCTAAGCTGATCAATGTGCCTGCTCCAGAGGACACCATCCTCTGTTTGTACCCTGTAAGATCGAGGGCCTGTGATTTGAGTTATTTCAGCAGGAATCCATGAAGGTTCACCCATAAGGGTCTTAGCATAAATAGAATCACCCACACTGAACGTGCGAACTTTGCTAGTGGAATCTGGTGGTGCGTTGGGTGTGTAAGTGGGATGAAGGCGGTCAGAGACCTAAGTTTCCTACCCATCAACAACTCTGCTGGGGATAAGTTAGTTGATGAGTTAGGAGTGATGTGCTGAACACTAAGAAGTTTTTCAACTTTCTCAGTGATGTCCCCAGGACCCAATTGCTGAAGCTTTTCCTTGGTAAAACGTACCATTCATTCAGCCCGGCCGTTAGCCAAAGGGTGCCCAGGGGCAGTCAGGGCATGTCTGATACCCTGTTGTGCTAGATAGGATTCAAAAAGTTTGGAAGTAAATTGAGGGCCATTGTCAGAGACAAGAACATCAGGTAACCCGTGGGTTATAAAAAGCTTTTTAAGCTGCTTGATGACAGCATCAGTTGTGATGGATGCCATAGGGATGACCTCTAGCCATTTGGAATATGCATCTACTATAACAAGGAAGGTATGCCCTCTGGTAGGGCCAGCAAAATCAATGTGAATCCTAGACCATGGGCCCCTAGGACATTTCCATTCCTGTGGGGGGGCAAGAGGTGGGGCAGGCCTGACTACCTGACAGTTGGGGCAAGATGCAACCCAGTTTTCAACCATTTTGTCAATACCTGGCCACCATACATAACTCCTGGCCAATCCCTTCATCCTTACAATACCTGGATGACCCTCATGTAACATTTCCAAAACCTCTTTTGCAGTTTTGCAGGAATAACCACCCTGTTACCCCACAAAATACATCCTCTTAATACAGATAATTCAGTTTGCCTGGATTTAAAAGGTTGGGCAAGGTGAGGTAGATCTTGAAAAGGCCAACCTTTCTTAATCCAGCCTATAACAGGAGCCAATAAAGTATCTTTGGCAGTCTCTCTGGCAATTTCAGCAGCGTGTACTGGAAGCTTGGCAACAGTTTCTAGGAAAAAGGTGTGCACCTCAAGTTCAACGTCCTCAGTGTGAAATGGAAGTGGGCAGCGACTCAAGGCATCAGCATGGCCAATGTCTTTGCCAGGCTTGTGGATGAGCTTGTATGAATAAGCAGCAAGAAATTCAGTCCACCTCAGAATTCTTGGTGACAGGATAGTGGGTGTTGGTTTGTCTCCTGCCACAATGCCTAACAAAGGTTTGTGATCTGTGACAATGGTAAATGTTCTCCCATATAGATACTCATGGAATTTCGTGACAGCTGCAACAATTGCCAATGCTTCTTTGTCCAATTGGCTGTAATTCCTCTCTGCTTTGGTCAAAGTGCGAGAGTAAAATGCAATAGGGCTTCCCTCCCTGGGAAGCCTGTGGCTCAAACCCCCACTCCAAAGGGGATGCATCACAAGTCAGTACAACAGGCAAATTCTCAGAGAACTGTATCAGTACAGCATCAGACGTGATTAGTCTTTTAATATTGTTAAATGCAGATTGTTCTTTTCTGCCCCAGACCCACGCAGACTTTTTGTCTAATAATCTGTGCAGTGGTTCTGCAATGGTTGCCTTCTGAGGTAGGAACATGTGATAAAAGTTAATGAGTCCAAGGAAGGCTTGCAAATCTGTTTTACATTTTGGTCTAGGGGCTTCTTTGATTGCCTGAACCTTGGCATCTGTAGGGAAATACCATTTCATGCACTATATATTTATTACCAACATTCATTTTATAAAATGTAGATATGGGGTGATTATTTTTTTCTTCTCTCTCTCTCTCTCTCCTCCTGCTCCTCCTGCTGCTGCTCCTCCTCCTCCTCCTCCTGCTCCTCCTGCTCCTCCTCCTCTTCCTCTTCCTCTTCCTCTTCTTCTTCTTCTTCTATATGGGAATCTAATATTTCCAGCCAACAGGAACTAACCCAGGGGCCTATATGTCACCGTACAAAAAAAAATCTTAATCACAAGTTGATTTTTCACTGAAGAGCCCTAGGCTGTGAACTTAAGTTCTGCTTTGATTTTCTCTGTCTCTGTCACTGTCTCTCTTTCTCTCTTTCCCTCCCTCCCTCCCTCCAACTAATGTGCTTGCACCAAGTCTCTCAATGCAAGTGCAAAACAGAGTCATTTGTGAGATATTTTGATCTATTGTTTTGAGAGTATTGTGGCTTGTTGCCAACACTTACACCTCTGCTTGAACAAGGACTCTCACTGCTCATGTCCTATGAATCTGAAAAGCAAGTACTCATTCTCCATTTAAACTTCTGATGGTACATATATGAGGTTGGAGGCCAGTCTATTATCTAATGATAAATAGAATAGAATAGAATAGAATAGAATAGAATAGAATAGAATAGAATAGAGCTGGAAGGGACCTTGGAGATCTTCTAATCCAACCCCCTGCTCAAGCAGAAGACAAGTGACTGTCCAGTCTCTTCTTAAAAGCCTCCAGTGATGGAGCACCCAGGATTTCTGAAAGTGAGCTGTTCCACTGGTTAATTGTCCTCACTGTTAGGAAGTTTATCCTTAATTCAAGGTTGCTTCTCTCTTTGATCAGAGATGCTGGCTCAGTCCACCAAAGCTCTATGAAGCTTTTCTTGCCAGGCACTTGTTTTTGGGGACTTGAAAGAAATGGGAACTAGTCTATTCCACTTATTATTGTTATTATAGAATTACGGTTTGTTTCACTTAAGCGTAATCATTTAAGCACAAGGGTAATTGTGTTGAACTGGAAAAATCTTAACAGAAAGAGGGAGCCCAGCTGTGTAGGTCAGGTGGATAACGTTTATTAGCACTTGCCATTTCAACAGAAATGCAACTTCTGTCGTAGTTTTTTTTATTTTAATTGTTCACTCTTGCTGGCCTTAAGGAAGTTTCCCCTCTTTGAATCCTAAATAATAACAAGATATATATGCAGTTTGAATCCTCCATTGCTTTTGCTTTTGTGGAAGGACGTGAGATCTTGCTGCCAAAACTCAACAACGCGAAATACAGTTCCACCGATTTTCAGGGGGAAATGAAAGAGAACTGGGAAGTTGAGGCTCCAACTGGCTTTTGTGAATTGTATTTACAGTCAATAGCCAGCTGTCCATTTTGTATGAGAAACAATAAAAGCCATTAAAAGGGTAGAGGGAGAAAGAAACTTCCCAAGTGCTACTAAACTGTATAGAGTTGGCAAACAAAGATATAACCTCAGCTTCCAAATAGATCTCAATGGTTATGGAGTAGAACACCCGTGGAACAACCTGCTTCCTGAGATGACAGCAACTCCAACCATTATGCAGTTTAGAAAGACCATTAAGCCCTGATTGTTCCAAACAGCCTTTGGGGATTAAAAGGGAAATGCCCTCCTACAATTGGTGATGGTTTATCCTGAGACCATCTCTCCCCAGTGTAATGGGGTTAATTATTAATAAGTATTGTGCCGTGGATTATTTTAACCACTGATATGGATCTGTAGTGAACGCTGCTTAGAGCCAATTGTGATTGAAGCGGTTCTAAATTTGAGTAATTAAAATTAAGTAAACTTGGCAGCCTGGATTAGAAGCTTTTAGCCATAGGACAGCAAGTAAAATATGTTTTCTTGATCAAATTGTGGTGGTAAAAGATATCTGTCTGGTGCAAGTAACTAGAAACATTTTCTGGGTTCAGAGCACGGAAGGGTTTATTATTGCTAACTCTAATATAAGGATCTAGTCAATTAACGGTCAAAGCTAAACTAGATAAGGGTCACAGAATTCATGAAAGGTTGGACTTTGATCTCTTGTGGCAACATAATGACTCCAAACTGATGATATGTTTAACCCTGCCTTCCAGCTCAGACTACCCTTTTCTTACAGTACCCCTCTCATGCACATGTAAAACTGTACCCACTATCATGCTTATGAGATGTTCCACTCCTACATGTGAACTGCTGAAAATGCTCATGTAAGAAAGGTTATAGGTCCCATCAGCCAAGGAGTGTCAACAGGTGGGGACCAAGGGACATGCTTTCTCTCCCACAGCCCCTGCTCTCTGGACTATTCTCCCTCCAGGGATCAGGATGATGGCTCTTATCCTGCTGATCTTTCGAAGCTGAGGCAAGTGACGGGAGCTCAATCTGCCAAGAGGTGCTAGAACTCAAACTGCTGGAGCAGAGACCATCTCCAGCATCTTTAAGCCACTGAGCCACTGTGCCTAAGATCTATAGAGATAGTAGGACAACAAAGACGTGATTAGGTTTATGTGCCAAGCCAAATAATATGAGCAGAGGAATAACATCTGCCTGACTGGTTCATTTTCCCCTAATGGGTAATACCATAAATGATCCTGCATCAGGATTCTGTTCCCTTATCCTGGGTGGCAAAAGGCACTCATTCTGGCCAGGGAAAGAACTGTTCTGTGCATAAAATGTTAAAGAAGTAATTAACTGAGATAATGGTCTATCAGACAAATGCCATTATTAGGGGCTCCTGCAATACCAGTGTCTTTACTCATCCATGCTGACCGTCTCTTTTTAAAGACTAGAGCTGGCCAATTATATTGAGGCACATTTCAGTTTCCTATTGAGGCCAATTAGTTTCCTAACAAAAGATAAAGTTAAATGCTTCCCCTGTACAGTCATGTCTGATTCTAAGAGGCAGTGCTCATTTCGGTTTCCTAGACAAGGGAGCCAGCATTGTCTGAAGACATTTCCCATAGTCATGTGGCCACGGTGCAGAGAATGCTGTTATTTTCCCACTGAAGTGGTACCTATTTATCTACTCACCTTTGCATGTATTTGAACTGCTGGGTGGGAAGGCACTGGAGCAAGGAATGGGAGCTCACCCTGTCATGCAGAGCTCAGGTCGTGAACGCTGCTCAGCATCTTTAACCACTGAGCCATCATGCCCCCTTAGTTTCCTAATATATTTAGCAAATTTTACTCCACATAGCTCTATGGAAATGAGTTACCTGGTTGACTAGATATAAGGATAAGATACTGGCTGTGGAGCAAGCTTAGCTCAGGCCAGGATTATCTATCCCCAATGCCTATATTGCCCTGAATCATGTAGTAGAAAATTAATCCACCTACTCACAAGCATCACCTTTATGGATTAAAGGGAGCATTTGATTCAGTCCCCAGAGATCAGCTATGGATATGCTTGTCAGCTTCTGCTATCGATCAAGTAGGCTTAATATAGCTATAAAAGTTTTTAGGCTCTTCAAACCGTCCCTAAATGTAGAGAGAAAAAAACACCCCCACCAAGCTTGCAAAACCCAGCCTTGTTTCTTCTAGAGATACCATTACATCACTGCTCATCCATTTGGTTACTGAAAGAAAATAACACTAAAGTAGCAGGGCATCGCTCTCTCGTAATAGCCTGAAAAACAGCAGTGGCTTATTTTAGCTGGGATGCTTAAATTGTGTGCAACAGTCTTTTTGCTGTTTGCTTTTTTTTAAAAAAAAACCTCACCTAATCACTTTTCCCTTTGACATCGCTTTTTCGCTGGATGCATATCGATCCTATACATCTCTCGGTTTTTCACCATTTCTTTCTTGATTTTGTTCTGCTGGTGGCTGGACTTCGAATGGTTTTATGATGATTGCTCCTTTCTTGAGGGCCTCAAAAATAGGAAGATGGAATATTATATGATCTGTAACCTGTGGAGGAATATTCGGAATGGGTTATTTTATGCCATCCTTTTATCTGTGACTTTTTAGGCTTGTGCAGGAAGGTAATGTCAAAGCATGATTTCTGATCCATAACTTTCATGAAGAGTGTTAGGTGCTCCTTGAGTGATATGATGGCTAATTCAAGTCAAGGAATTATTTATGTCATTATGGAGTGTTTATTGCCTTCTGATGCCAGATTGTTTCTTTGTCTGAAAATCTTGAGTGTCCATATGGCTTATCTGGATGATTAGTTGGTCGCATCACTTTCATTGTCAGCTTGATAAAAAAACCCAACTTTATTCACATGCCATACAATTGTGTGACACAGATGTTTCTGGGGACTGTAGCATTTTTGGGTTCTGTATAGTGGATTCTATATTGCCAAGTATCTATCTATCTATCTATCTATCTATCTATCTATCTATCTATCTATCTATCTAAAATCAAGGCTGAAAGTTTGCTTAGAATAGAACATTCAAACATGTCCTTGCATGTTCTTCTGCTAGCATGACTGGTCAATATGAGAAAGCTTTGCTTTCAGGCATTTTTATGCTCTGTCCAAAGAAACCTGTTTTTATTCCATGCTGACTGTTTATTTACTATTAGTTTCCCCCCCTCAATCAGTTAATAGCCATGCAGTCACAAGGACTTTCTGGAATCACAGAACATGATCCAACTCACAGCACACAAAACACCTATTATGATTTTTCTCTTCCCTCTGTTATTAGCACAGCAAGCAACATTAAATACGTAGTTTTGTTTTCAAGCATGAAATATAACTTGGGCACCAAAATCCTTCTCCCTCCCCCTTCCTGGCAAGTAACAGGGGAAGGCAATAAACAGGCTGATTTATGTGTATCTAGCCAAGCATTTAAAAGTTAACTCTCTATGTGAGCAAACTACAGTGTTGTCTCAAAGCATGTGTAGGCATGGCTATTCCTATATTGGCTAAAAATTAAGTGAGGGGTATTTATGCTGGGTCTCTCTTGGTTTCTCTCATATTTTCTTCTGCTGTCTGGCTGAATGTGATCATTCTCTTCTTCACTTCACTTTATAATGCCTTGGTAAGGCCGCACTTGGAATACTGCATTCAATTTAATTTAATTTAATTTAATTTAATTTAATTTAATTTAATTTAATGATGGGATTTCTATGCCGTCCTATCTCCCGAAGGACTTGGGGCGGCTCACAAAAATAAAAACAGAAATACAAAATTTAAAAAGCAATTAAACAAGAAACCCCAATTACATTAAAAAATTAAAACCACCAACAAATCTAAAAACAATTAAAAACCCCTTCAGTCCAGGTTGGCCGATCGAAAAAGCCAAGTCTTTAGGTCACGACGGAAGAAACGAAGGTCAGGAGCCACCCAAAGCTCCACAGGCAGCTGATTCCAAAGGGCAGGCGCACCCACAGAGAAGGCCCTCCCCCTGGGAGTTGCCAGCCGACATTGTCTGGCCGACGGCACCCTGAGGAGACCCTGCCTGTGGGAGCGCACAGGATGATGGGAAACTGTTGCTGGCACCGTTGCTGGCAGTTTTGGTCACCATGATGTAAAAAAGATGTTGAGACTCTAGAAAGAGTGCAGAGAAGAGCAACAAAGAGGATTAGGGGACTGGAGGCTAAAATATATGAAGAACAGTTACAGGAATTAGGTATGTCTAGTTTAATGAAAAGAAGGAGCAGGGGAGACATGATAGCAGTCTTCCAACATCTCAGGGGCTGCCACAAAGAAGAGGGAGTCGAGCTATTTTCCAAAGCACCCGAAGGCAGGTCAAGAAGCAATGAGTGAAAACTAAGCAAGGAGAGATTCAAAATGGAACTAAGGAGAAATTTCCTGACAATTAGAACAATTCATCAGTGGAACAACTTGCCTCCAGAAGTTGTGAATGCTCCAACACTGGAAGTTTTTAAGAAGAGATTGGATAACCATTTGTCTGAAGTGGTGTAGGGTTTCCTGCCTAAGAATGGGGTTGGACTAGATGACCTTCAAGGTCCCTTCCAAGTCAGTTATTCTATTCTATTCCACTTTCCATAAAAGCTAGCTGGATGAGTAGAAGAGGCCCTTCCTGTGGCTCTTCCTCCTCACTGGGTCTTTTCTGAAATCCCAGCCTTAAGAGACTTGCACTGGATCTTCTGGAACCATAACCCTCTTCAATGGTCAATTATTCTGCCTTTATTCCATTTTGATCAGACAACTGATACTCTTTTTTCCCATCTGCAATAAATTAGAACATAGAATGTAGAATGATAGGGCTGGAAGAGACCTTGAAGGTCTTTTGCCCTACCACCTGCTTGAGCAGGAGACCTATACCATTCCGGGCACAAATGGTTGTGCAATCTCTTCTTAAAAGCATCCAGTGATGGAGCACTCACAACTTCTGGAGGAAAGCCCTTCCACTGGTTGTGTGATGACCCGTAGTCTCTCAAAATAACCCAAAACATGAATTGAAGTCTGGCAATGCCTTCAACTTAATTGTTTTATTAGTCACAGTTTAAAGTCCCAAAAGTAAATAATGAGGCAAAAGGAAAACGAGATCAAACCCTCTCGGCGAGAGTTCAGAAGCAAACCAAGATGAGTAATTATATGTTCCAAGCAAATAACCAGGGAAAGTCCTTGGGAAGAACGCCAACAAATAGAAACCTCCTTCAAAGGAAACACTAACTTTGACTCCAGCAATTCTAACTATGCAGTTACAAACTTATATACAGAGCTCCCAGCTGTAAGCCCTGAGGAGGATCATGGCCCTCTCTTCCTGAGTAGACCACACTTTTCCCTGATCCTCTCCTCCCTGCGTGCACTGGGATGGATAGGGGATGGGCCTGGATCCTCCTCTGATTGCTCAGCCAGCCTCTGCCCTTCCCCAGGCTCCTCCATCACCTCTGAAGCCCCACTCCCTGTTGGCTGTTCCTCCTCTTCCTTGGAGTCAGTCTCCACCAGGGACATGACAGGTTGATTGTTCTCAACATTAGGAAAATTTTCCTTGGTTCTAGGTTGCTTCTCTCCTTGGTTAGTTTCCATTCATTGCTTTTTGTCTTGCCTTCTGGTGCTTTGGAAAATAGATCAGCCTCCACTGCTCTGTGACAACCCCCAAGCAGAGGTGATATTCAGCAGGTTCTGACCAGTTCTGGACAACCAGTAGCGGAAATTTTGAGTCGTTTGGAGAACCGGCAAATACCACCTCTGACTGGCCCCATCTCCATCTAGTCTCTGCCTCCCGAGTCCCAGATGATCAGCTGGGTCTTCTTTTGTTGCCCTGCACAGGAGAATGGAGCTGGAAAGCAGGTTAGTGGGGTGGGGAGGGAATGGGATTCTGCAATATCCTTCCCCTGCCATGCCCACCAAGCCATGCCCACAGAACCAATAGTAAAAAAAATTGAATCCCACCACTGCCTTCAAGTATTGGAAGACCATTGTTGATCATATAGTTTAGCCTCTAGACCCCTGATCATCTTTGTTGCTCTTCTCTGCACTCTTTCTAGGGTCTCAACAGCTTTCTTTTATATCATGGTGACCGGAACTGGACATGCCATTCCAAGTATAGTTGAATTGAATCAATCCACAATCAATCTTTTGATCTACAATCCATTGAATTCAATCTCTTCCTTTTTTCCAGAGTCCTTGAAGTCCTGCTAGCCTGACTTTTGTAGAGGAAAATATTTATTCTATTCTATTCTGTTCTGTTCTGTTCTACTCTATTCTCAAAGTCTGCTAAAAAAGAACAATATATCTATCTGGGTAAAGACTTGAGAAGTTGGCTGTTGTCACATATGCTGCATTGTATTGTCTTTTCTTCATTTACGCTGTCTTTAAAAATATTCTAATACTAATATTCTAATAAAAATGTTCCTAATATTTTTTTAAATGCAATGTTTTTACATCTTCCATCCAGTCCTTCAGCTGTTTGTCTTCTTATAACTGCTTTAGGCAATAAAATCAGGTAGATTACAGGCATTTGCAAGGCTGCATTTCACGGAGCCATTTTTTCCTTTTTTTCACCCTTTTTGGTATAGCAAGTTTTATCATTTTGGAAACAAAGCTTAATATCACCTTATGGTCTGTTCAGATATTCAACAAATGAGCTTTTCCATTTCCATTAAATCCCCCCAAATCATTACCACAATAAAAAGCCTTTTTTTTCGTCAGTGACATCTACATTGCGGCACTCAAATGCAAATTGGCAGAGATGTACAAGAAAACTTGGCACACAACCTGGGACATCTTGTTTATGTTTATCTTGCTATCTAGGAGTTCAATAGATCTGCATTAAAATTAGCCTTGGATTGCATCATAAAAGGAGACAGAAAGAAAGACTTTAAAAAAAGAGTCGTGGAAGTGATGAGAGAAATGATTTTGAATGGTAGCTTTGGGACTTTTTCTTCCATGAGTAAGAAATGAATTTAACAGATTAAATTCATTGTCTCATGGCTCTAATAGATTGGCAAATATTTAAATTCCATATTGTTTCTTCCACTGAAGTGCAATAGAGATAATAATTAATAGGGTATTATCAGTGTTTTTTCTTCTTCCTGTAAATCAATTCTAGTTATTAAGCAGCTAGGTATGAAGCAAATGGCTGAAACAATTTTTAAGAAACCTTTTAATCACCATCTTGAGAAGTATCTTTATTTTTTTTTGCTAATCCTCTGGATTTTCATTTTCATTGGTATCTTTTAATAATGTAAATCCCAGCTTGCTCAGATATAATGCCAAACCGTGTTTAATGCTGAAACATTACAGCTTTAAGACTTGCTATCTATGTTCGCACATCATGTCAAACCATGTCTGGTTTTAACTACGATGTGCTAAACAAGCCCCCTGTGTCTGGAGTATCATATAACATTAAGCCACAAACCATGGTTTCTGGAGCCCAGTAACTGAATTCTCACAAGCAAAAATCAATACAAATTGTATTATAGCTTAGTACGCTGTATGAATCCAACCAATCTGTGTTTTGATATAGACAGCAGCATCTCTATAGCAATTTTTTTTAAATTACATTTATATGCCGCCCTTCTCCGAAGACTCAGGGCGGCTTACAATTTTTTGGGATACAACCCAGTGTGCTCAGCAATAGCCTTCCTTCCATTGTATATGCCTGCTTATTACTAAGCGGCATTTTACAAAGTCAGCTTATTGCCCCCAACAATCTTGGGTCCTCAATTTACCTACCCTGAGAGGATGGAAGGCTGAGTCAACCTTGAGCCTGGTGGGATTCGAGCCTACACTAATTGCAGGCAGCTGGAACTTAAAGCAAGGGTGTCCAAGCTTTGGCAATTTTAAGACTGTGGACTTCAACTCCCATAATTATCCACCCAGCATGGGAGAATTCTGGGAGTTAAAGTCCTTCTTCCTGTGCCACATCCGTCATTGGACATTGGTGATTATGCTGGCAATCCTATTTTTATCAACAGCTATGCAAAACAGAGGTGTTGAGTTTTGTCCAAATCAGTCCCTTAGATTTTGAAGCCATTATGTTCTTCTTCTGTCTGGACCTGATTTGCCTTCAATCTTTCCTTGGAGGATTAAGTGAAGTATGCCATATTTTTCTGGGTGTCACATCATATGTCCAAAATATTCTAACTTTCACTTTTTTATGGTTTTTATGATTTTCCAAGGAAAGTCCACAAGTCTTAAAATTGCCAAGGTTGGACACCCCTGTCTTAGAGAAAGCTGAAGACTGGCTGAATACAGAGAGGACAATCACTTCACCACACTTCCATTCTCCAGGAATGAAATTGAAACCATGATTCTACATAACATCTCTATCCCTGTTAAAAAGAAAAGTGCAAAGATTTGATTTCAGGAGTGCAGGCCATGCTTTTAAATTCCATTAAGCCATTTCCCACTTCCTGGAATAGATAAATTGGTTTAGGTTTAAATTTTGTGGAGTTTTGGGACAGTCACTGGAATCTGTCAGTAAAACTACGGTGGACTTAGACGCTACTGCTGCTGATTTCTTAAAATTTCCCATATTTGTTCTCTTTTCTACTTGATCTCTAGCATACTAAAAAAGGATAACCTCTTTTATTTATTATTTTAATCCATTTGAATACCCCAAAGTCCCTTGTTACCCTACAATTAGGTTTCCAGTTTCAGTTGCTCTGTGAACTGTTGGCAATAAAATATAGAAGAAAGAGAACAGCTTAAATTTCAACTCCCAGGCTGAGATGTTAAAGTCGATAACAGAACAATTGTTTTGCAAAAGCCTGGAAGCCACTGAGGATGTATCCGTGTACGTGCATTAGATGTTTTTGCAGTTGTTCTGTTTTTTGCCAGGGTGGTTAATACAGTACAGAATTATCAAATGCAACTGATCAAATGAATGGAATGGATAAAAGCGTATTCTGGAGGATGCAACTTGTATGAATCAAAATTAATTCATGGAGGGTAAAGAAACAAAGATAGAGGAGTGGGAATTTATGCAGTTGTGTGAAAACTGTTCCTTGCAGAGTGAATAGGGTGAGAAAGATGACATAAAAGTCATTTGGCTTTGTAGAAGTCACTGGAGGCTATAGGTAAAAATTGGCTTAGATATTCTCGTAAGATGCGGAATGCATAACCATGATTGTGGTCCTCAAGACAATTACTTCAGAGAAGCTTCACAGCGTCTTCAGGCTTAAAACTTACAGAATAATTTATTTGATGGGCTGTCTCTTTCATAGCTGGCCCATTTGTCACTCGGTGAGGAGCTGGGAAATAGGTTACATGGATATCTCTAGAGCTTCTCAATTCATGAGGGTAATCTACACTTTACATGGTACGGTTGTTTCACTCCAAGAGCGTTTTGACATTGAGTGGACTAACAGATAGATGGTACATGATAAGAGCTGCTCAGAGTGGATAAAATTAATAAATAAATAGGACCTGTCTAATAGGAAACTCATGGCTCGTGACACTGAAATTCATACTGAGCATATGTATAAATCACAAAGTTGATGCAATATTGGTGTAGGGCAGAGGGAAATAAGATAGCTGATAAACCAGATGGTACTTGGTTTAACTTCACATTGTGCACAGTCTAGATTTGGAAATGGAAAGCCAGTTTGGTGAAATGGATATGGCACCAGGCTTAGAAACCAGGAGACCATGAGTGCTAGTCCTGCCTTAGGCACAAAGCCAGTTGGATGACGTAGGGCCAGTCACACATTCTGAGCCTTAGGAAGCAAGGTAAAGGTTTCCCTGTCAGTCACGTCCAACTCATCTCATCTCCATTTTTAAAGCCAAGGGAGTCGGCATTGCCCAAATACATTTCCATGGCCATGTGGCCAGCATGGCTATATGCCAAAGGCACACAGAATTTTGTTACCTTCCCACCGAAGTGGTACCTATTTATCTACTTGCATTGGCATGCTTTCAAACTGCTAGGTCAACAGGAGCTGGGGCAAGATATGGGAGCTCACCCCATCATGGAGCACTAGGATCTCAAACCCAGATTGTCATCTTTCCAGCCAACAACCTCAGCTTCTTAACTACTGAGCCATCATGCTCTCAATCCTTACAAAGCAAGCAATGGCAAACCATTTGGGGGAAAACCTTGCCAAGCAAACTGAAGAGAGCCATCTAGGTAGTTGCCAGAAGTCAACACTGACTTGAAGGCACCAAAACCAATTGAACAAACAAAAAACCAACAACAACAGGATGATAGTTGGCAGGAGACATTCTCATTGTCTTGCTGCATTGCCTACAACAGCAATGGAAGGACATCTCTACAAAACAAATACCAATGAAAATACCTTGCCTGCCTTCGAAGGGTTTGGTCAAGCTGATTTACTATGTGCCATCAAGTTGCTTCCAACTCCTAGTGATGTCATGAATAGATTTCTCCGTGGCATCTCTTCCTAACCAGTTATTTCAAGTCTCCCCAAAGTGTCCACATTGTCACTGCAATTGAATCCATCCATCATGCTGTTCCTCTTGGCCATCTCTTTCTCTTTCTTTCCACCTTTCCCAAAATTAAAGCCTTTTGCAGAGACTTTGGGTCTTTGCATAACTTATCTGACATAGGATACTTCAAGTCATTTGGACTGGTCACTTGTGCTTTGAGTGAGCATTCTAAATTGATTTGTTCGATGATCCATTGGTTTGTTTTCTTATCCGTCCATGATATTCTCAGGAGTCTTCTCCAAATCCAAAATTCAAAGTCATCAATACTCTTCCTGTCTTGCTTCTTCAAAGTCCCAACTTCTTCTTCCATAGGGAATCATAGGTCAAACTGAATTTTTATATACATTTTCTTGCTCACACAGCAAATACTGTTTCAGTTTCCAAATAGCCCTCAACTCTCTCACACACTGACAGGATGCTAGCCAGATGAATACCGATGGATGCTGGTAGGCACAATTTTTTACCCTTACTATCCTCCCCAAAAACTAAGCCCAACAACATAGTTTCATAGCGAAGCATGGGTATCAAGCTAGTTTCTTCATAAGCCAAAAGCTGTGTGTGGCCCTGATTTACATAATCTACATACTATCTACTAAACCAAAAGGCTGACTCAGCTGACTGTATTGTGAGATTGTTCTAATAACAGTGAATAACCTTTGTCCATCAAGCGAAGGAACTTTTATGTGGAACTTCTGAACTATTTGTTTCTCCCAGATTGGACTCAGAAGTGAAAATTGTAGAAGTTTCTTTCATTTTGGGCTGTGGGGATGAGGATAATTGCATTCTGGAGCTGTAGTGTCATTAGCAGTCCCCTGAGATATGAGGGGGTGAGCTTTAAGTCATTTAGAATCTGTGTAATGAGGAGAAGTGGCGCAGGCTTATAAAATCACCACCATCTATTAAAAACAAAACAAAAACACGGCTAACAAACAAGGTTAATGAACATAGATGTAAATTCTGCCTGCACAAGGAGCATCAAGAGTAAGACTATTATGGATGCAAGTCAAGTTTCACACCATGTTAAATCGGTCCAGGGTGGTGGTGGGAAATCTAATTCCCAAAATCTAGGCATTTTCTGACTTTGTTTTAAAGTGCAATTGGAGATTAGTCTGAGTGAAATCCTTACTGCTTTCTCCCCTCCCCTCCCTGCCACCATCTAGGCATTCAGTAATAAAAGTGCAAATGTGGTCACCTTTTGGCTCCCAAAATATAAGGCAACAGCAGAGACCCTCAATTGCATTTGAGGATGAAATCATGACTCTGAATCATCTCATTCCCACCTCGCTGGAGCAGCTCAGCCTTGAAATGGGATGTGGCAGTTGTGAAAATGCCAGATGGAATAGTTTCATGGTTCAAACGGGATCTGATGTTTCCGGATTGAAACTTCACATTTCTACTTGGCCGTGCAACTTGCACGATTTGAATTCCTGGCTGATTCCCCACCTTACTGGGAAGATCTACTTTCCTCCTTGTTAGAAATGGTGTTGCTTTTTTTGGGGGGGGGGAGTAATTACAGCTGAAGTCAAAACTCACCTGGGAACCAGAGCTGGGAAGTGCTGGGCTTAAGACTTAAGCCAATCCCCCTCCCCAAAAAAGCCAACACAATTCTAAGTTGCATTAACAGAAGGATACAGTCAAGATCAAGTGAGGTACTAATACCACTCTATAAAGCCTTAGTAAGACCACACCTAGAATACTGCATTCAGTTTTGGTCACCACACTATAAAAAAGATGTTGAGGCTCTAGAAAAAGTGCAGACAAGACCAACCAGGATGATTAGGGGACTGGAGACCAAAACATATGAAGAACAATTACAGGAGCTGGGCCTGGCTAGTCTAGTGAAGAGAAGGACCAGGGAAGACATGATAGCAATGTTCTAATATTTGAGGGGCTGCCACGAGAGGTGGGGGTCAAGCTATTTTCTGAAATACCTGAAGGCCAGACACAGAATAATGGGTGGAAACTAAACAAGGAGAGATTCAACCTGGAAATGAGAAATTTTCTGACAGTGAGGAACCATCCACCCATGGAACAGAAGTTGCTTTCGGAAGTTGTGGGAATGTCACCACTGGAGGCTTTCAAGAAGAGATTTTTTAAATTCATATTTATATCCCACCCTTCTCCGGAGACTCAGGGCGGCTTACAATTTTTGGGATACAACCCAATGCGCTCAGCAACAGCCTTCATTCCATTGTATATGCCTGCTTATTACTAAGCGGCATTTTTACAAAGTCAGCTTATTGCCCCCAACAATCTTGGGTCCTCAGTTTACCTACCCCGAGAGGATGGAAGGCTGAGTCAACCTTGAGCCTGGTGGGATTCGAGCCTGCAATAATTACAGGCAGCTAGAACTAAGTGCTAGGCTATTAACAGCCTGCACCACCAAGGCCATTTATCAAAAATGATGTAGGGTCTCCTGCTTAGGTGGGGTGGTTGGACAAGATGACCTTCAAGGTCCCTTCCAATTCTGATTATCTGTAGTTTCAGGTTGAAGTCCTTCTTCAGCCATGGACAACTCAGTGAGTGATGTGCATAAACATCTCCACAAATAAAGATGGTCTATTTTTTTTAAAATGAAAAATAGATGTTCATCCCTGGAAAGGAAGATCTCCTTCTAGTCATGCCTTTGAGCTACAAACCAATGTAGAAGATGAAGCTTTCTCTTGCCCCTGTTGAAGAGAAGGTCTGAAAAGTGGATTACAGTTGCAATCTATGTCATAATGAGGAATTTAAATAACAAGATAGCTGAGTTGGAAGGGACCTTAGAAGTCATCTAGTCCAACCACCTGCTGAGACAGAAAAACCCTTTACAGTTTCAGACAAATGGTACCCACAACTTCTGGAGGTAAGGTCATTCCACTGATTAATTGTTCTAACCAATCATTAATTTAATTGAGGGGTCCTTGGTGCTGTCCAAGCATGCTTATTTTCTTGCAAAAATTTCATAATCCAATCTAGGTAACATTATCGATGCTAGTGATGCAAGAAAGCAAGTTAACTCAGAGAGCACCAAGAACCTCTCATTTCAATCCTGAGCTACAAACATTCTCCTTTATTGGAATCATTTAATTGCTAATTGTTCTAATTTGAGGCCATTCATTTTCACTGAGCTCAACTTAAGTCGCACAGTTGCTGACAGTGGGGAAAAAAAATAGAAGATGAAGTGCCAGGAATGCTTCAGGTGGAAAGGTGAGATGTATATGCCTAGCAAATCTACATCTGAAACACTCAAGTCACTTCTCAGAATTTTGTGATAGATAAGCTACTATTTCTTTGTCAAAAGGGATTCACTTTCAAAAGAAATTACTTAGGCTTTCAGCGATCCACAGTTACTCAGATGGATTGACTTGGGGATACATATTTACCTACAGTATTCTTTATTTAAAACATTTATGGACCCAACCATTTCTTATCCAAATGTTGGCTCCCAATCAACAATTAGAACAGCCATCAATAATAAAACAACTCAATGCATACATCAATTAAAATCACAACTATCAAAAACCTGGCACCAAAGTTAAGCTTCCATATTCAGTCCATCGTTAAATCCACCTCACCCTATTTCAACAGTTTTGGGGAAAAAACCAGGTGTCAGGATTCCAGCAGTTACCCCAATTAAATTATTTATTTATTTATTTATTTATTTATTTATTTATTTATTTATTTGTTTGTTTGGACTTATATGCCACCCCCTCTCTGCGAGGACTCGGGGTGGGTCACAGTTAAAACACAATAATACAAACAATAAATATTTAAAAGAGAAATTAAATCAGACAAGCCCAATCTTTAAAACCCAATTAAAATAATTTTAAAAAACCCCAGAGGTCAGTCCAGCCCGGCCTGTTCAAACAACCAGGTCTTCAGATCGCGATGGAAGGAGCGAAGACCAGGAGCCAAACGGAGCTCCAAAGGGAGTTGGTTCCACAAGGCGGGGGCCGCAACAGAATAGGCCCTTCCCCAGGGTGCCGCCAACCGATATTGTCTAGCCGATGGTACCCTGAGGAGTCCTCATCTGTGCGTGTGCACAGGGCGATCGGTATTTGATATTGGCAGGAGACGCTCCCGCAAGTACCCTGGACCCATATCGTACAGGACTTTGAATGTTAACACCAACACCTTGAATCTCACCCGGAGGGCAACCGGTAACCAATGCAGCTCGCGCAGGAGGGGTGTAACATGGGAGTATCAGGAAACTCCCATCACAGCCCGCGCAGCCACATTCTGCACCAGCTGAAGCCTCCAGATGGTATGCAAGGGCAGTCCTAAATAGAGAGTGTTGCAGTAGTCCAGTCGGGAAGTTACAAGTGCATGAGTGATCGTGCAAAGGGCATCTCGGTCCAGATACAGGTTCAACTGGTGAACCAGTCGGACCTGGGCAAAAGCCCCCCTGGCCACGGCCCCCACCTGCTCCTCCAAACTAAGCCGTGAATCCAGGAGGACTCCCAGGTTCTGAGCCCTATCCACAGGGGGCAACACCTCTCCCCCTATGACCAAAGATGGAATCAACTGACTGGGCTGAGATGCCTGTGCACACAACCACTCAGTCTTAGCCAGGTTGAGCTGGAGTCCGTTCCTGCCCATCCAGATCCGCACCGCATCCAGACATCAGGTCATCACAGAGAGGGCATCACTGATTTGCGATTTAAATTATGAGTCTCAAGCCAAATTCCAAAAGTTCCAAAGGATTTATTGGGAGTTAACATGTCCGGCACTGCCTGGGTGTAGCCGACTTTCGAGACACATCATTCATTGTCACCCTTGACCCTGGTTTTCCCGCACCCCCTGGGTGAATCATAATTCATATTCTCCAATGGGACACATCCATAGACAAGAGTCATCAATCATGCTCTCCAGTTAGATTTTAGCACGGCAAAAACTTCAGTCACCTAGTTACCATCTTTGAAAAACTATTTATGGAATGTACTTTCGATTTCCAAGCTGCTGCACTGCTCTTTCAATCCCCTACCCCCCACTTCCTTCTGGCAACTCTAAAAAGACCATAGAAATATTTTATGAATTGACACCAGGTCTTAAGAGCTTTTTGAAAGACTGAGAGGGTAGGGGCCTGCCAAATATAAAAGAAAAGGAATTCTATAGGACAGGGGCTGCCATAGAGAAGGCACACTTCCCATTATCCAGACATGTTTAAGAGAAGGGACTAGGAGAATGTCCACCCTACCTGATCTATTATGATGGGTGTTGTCCTTAAAGAAAGGCAGTCTTGCAGGACATCTGGCCATGTGCCATATAGATTGCAAATACAAATATGATAGCATAAAAATATGATGGGAAACCAGTCTTCATTCATTCTCAAAGTGATGAATGATCACTAATGACTGGCCAAGTTGGTTTCCAAATCAATGGCTTATATAAAAGCCTTGATAGTGCAAGTGGTCAGAATGCAGTATTGCAGGTTAGTTTGATTCTGACAGGGCTCAAGGTTGACTCAGCCTTCCATCCTTCCAAAGTGGGTAAAATGAGGACCCAGATTGTTGGGGGTGATAGGCTGACTCTGTAAACTGCTTAGAGAGGGCTGTAAAGCACTGAAACGATATATAAGCCTAAGTGCTATTGCCCTTCCTTCCTTCCTTCCTTCCTTCCTTCCTTCCTTCCTTCCTTCCTTCCTTCCTTCCTTCCTTCCTTCCTTCCTTCCCAGTGGTTAGAATGCAGTATTGCAGGATAATTCTGCCCACTGCCAGCAGTTCAGTCCTGAGTGGCTCAAGGTTGACTCAGCCTTCCATCCTTCCGAGGTCAGTAAAATGAGGACCCAGATTGTTGGGGGGCATAGGCTGACTCTGTAAACCAGCCCTAGAGAGGGCTGTAAACACCGTGAAGTGGTGTATAAGTCTAGGTATTATTGCTATTTGGTCTTTGCCTGTTCTTGGAACCATATCTTATTACTGTGAGTGCTTTCTTATTCATTTATTGATCAAGGTTATTGGTGTGGATATATTATTCCATTTATGTGAAGACCAAAAATGGGGAAGAAATTGTTGACGCTTGGTTTAGACATTATTTTGGCAAGTTCAAGGTAGCTAGCACGAGTCAAATACCTTCAATACAATTGCTTTTGTATCTAATAGCTATGTTTGCACTCTACTTGCATTTGCTGTATCTCCAAAAAGACGATCAAAGTAAATTGAGGTATAAGTACAAACACTTCAGGTTCTGACAGAAGAAGCACAAAATGTCTGAGAGAAAAAGAGACAGAATGAGAGACAGAAAGTGCGTATACTGTATTCATGTGAGCCTTTTAATGCTGTCATGGTGATGAATTTAATCCACATCAACTCTACCAGCACGTTGTGTCTTTGGCAGAAAATATCCATAATTAACAGATGCATTTTCTCCACTGTGAAGAAGTTTGGAAATTGATAACATTTCAAAGCAAACGTCAATTGCATTTTGTTGACCTTCATCACTTCTCCTTGCCTATTTGCTTGGGGAATTCTGAATAGCTTTTCAGTTGATCTATTTTGATCTAAAATTTAGCTTCTAAAGACGTGTTTTTTTATGCCGGCATGAAATTAGCAGGCTTTTGAAAATGGAAGCACGTATCTCTTCAACGACAGCTTGGAGATACTTCCCAAAAACAAGTTTTGGAAAGTGCTTATCCATTCAAAATAAAGAAGAGTTTCTTGGGCTTAAAAGAAAAAAAAGTTTGCCATCATTTAATCCACAAATCCTTTATGGATTTAGAAATGTAGTCTGAACTTAATCCTTGGCTTTGAAAAATTATTTAGAATTACTTAAGGGTATGGAAGTGAGATTCTGCCTATCCTTTCTTCCAATATTTTAACATCACTGTGTTTCTTCATCTCATTGCTGATTTTCCAACCCAGAAATAACAATAATAATTAAAAAATGGGATGCATAATTTTGCATTGATGCTGCTGTGATGCATTCAAGGTTGACTCAGCCTTCCATCTTTCCAAGGTTGGTAAAATGAGGACCCAGATTGTTGGGAACAATACGCTGACTCTGTAAACCACTTAGAGAGGGCTATAAAGCACTGTGAAGTGGTATATAAATCTAAGTGTGATTGCTATTTAGGCAAACTTATGGTATACCACCTTAGTTTTTAGAGTCATATTATATACAGCAACGTAGTGATGGACACATGTCCAAACACCTTACCAGGGTGATCATGTGTTGGGTGATGTTTTATAAACCCAGATTTGTTCTCACTGATGAATTATGGAAGGCCAGAGAACTTTTAATAATCCACACCATCTAATTTTCCTTTCGCAATTGGAGAGGAAGAGGGTTTCTAACTTACGCCTTTGGGACTTTGGGCCCCTTCGTACCAACTTAAGTACTTTACTCTTTGCTTAGGGGAACTCTGTATACTTCTCTCCTCTTTGTTAATTTTCACACACACCCTTTGTACCCTTCCTTTGCTTTAATCTAGCTGGGGTGGGGGGCTGAGAACAAAGGAAACTTTATCTATTAACATATTTGTATACTTGCAGAATACGAAGACTCCTGGATATTTATTCTCATGGTCTCCAGAGCACCACTGGATAGTGTGAAGATAGTTAATGCTGGCTGGAGGACTCTGGAGGTTGAAATCAACAAGTCTTAAAATTGGACACCCCTGAGTTAAGGTGCAGAACTAAGTATGGGAAGGCCCAGATAACTTAATGGGGGAGGGGAACCAGTAAGTGCCCTTGTTTAATAACCAAATAGCAAGGAAGTTTCCTTTCTGATGTAGAACCTTTTCTTAGGACTCAACATTGCTGCTCTGACCGAGGCTTCCCAAAACCACGAAGCTGACTCCTCGTCCCGATAAAACCCCTTTTTATTTAGTTTAAAGTGAATTCCTCTCCAGCAAAGTCCCGGCAAACAGTCTTTCAAACGATTGCACAACTACAGACCTTTATCAGGCTTGGCGAGCTGCCAGGCCGATATCTTCCAAACGCCACTCTGTAGCAGACAATACTTGGCAACTGTGTTGTCAGGAACAGATCTTCACCCTAATGAAAAATGAAATAATTATCTTCTGCAAACACGAGTCCTCTTTCGCTCCTCTTTATTTCCTATGGGAGGGGCCATTCACCATCCACCTGAGTCTTTACTCCTGGGTCAACCCTTGTTCCTTAGCTGTTCCCTTCTCCTGGCAGCTCTGCACATGCACACACTGGGAACAGGCTCCAGCTGTTCTTCTGCCTCACTGATCTCTGACTCTGAAGGCAGCTGATGACCGTCGGACGGCCCTGGCCCCATCTCTGCCTCCGACACAGAGCCCTCATCAGAGCCTTCCCAGGTTGCAGGACTGGCCCCTGTTCCTCCCCAACCTCTCACCATACAAGTCTGTGGCTGCTGACAAGCCACAATTGTGCACTTGCTACTCAATCTGTTTTACAAGATCGTTGTGGAACTAAAATCAGAGCAGGGTTATTTCATATGGTCCTTGAATTTCCTAAAGGAAAGACAGGATATAATGTTAATAAATAAGCAAATAAGTCGATACATTTGCATCCCCAGATGCCAAGAAGAGATGCAGCAGTCCTTCTGCCTCTCTGCAGCCTGTTTTAATGCAGGGATGTCATTTTGAAGCCTGTGAACTATACGAGTCACCTTAGCTTCTGCTGCAAATATTCTTGTGACACTTTAAAGACGGATCCATTTATGATGGCATAAACTCAGATAGATTAGAAAGCGTCCCTCCTGCTCCAATACACAGTTTTTTCCATTGTTTCTGAATAACAATGAAAGGCGGCAACTGCTTTTGACATTACGTCCTTCAGATCACCATTTAAATCTTCCTGAGTTTCATTTCTGAAAGTGATAAAGACCCATGATAGAGGGAGCTGAAATTGTCAACAAGCCAGTTACTGAACCAGTAAATCGATGGATGGATGAAATGCAATGGGGAAGGGAGGGAAGGAGAGAGGGAGGAAAGTGGAAGGGAGGGACAATGAATGGAAGAAGGGAAGGAAGGAAAGAAGGAAGGGAGGAAGGAAAGAAGGAAGAGAGGGAGGAAGGAAAGAAGGAAGAGAGGGAGGGAGGTGGAAGGGAGGGACAATAAAAGGAAGGAAGGAAAGAAGGAAGGAAGGAAGGAAGAAGGAAGGATTGATGAAGGAAGGAAGGATGGAAGGAAAAAGGTGAAGGTGGGAAGGATGGAAGGATGATGAAGGAAGGAAGGAAAGGAAGAAGGGAGGAAGGCAGGAAAGAAGGAAGGAAGGAAGGTCTTTTCACACTGTACCTCTTGCTGCTTTAATTGAGTCCCTTCACCTTGCTGCTACAATGGTCCTCCATACGAAAACGGCAAACAAAAATCCCCATATTTAACCAACTAACATAGGATGAGAAGCATGGGCTAGGATGTATTTCTTAATCATACAGCTTTGGTTGGTTAATCTAGCTCAGAACTGAAATATTTGCACCAAGGATTGACAAGATTTTGCTAAACAACTTCTAGGAATTTAGAGCAGCACAGTGTCTCAGTGGCTAAGATGCTGAGCTTGTCGATCAGAAAAGTCGGCAGTTTAGCAGTTTGAATCCCTAGCGCCACGTAACGGAGTGCGCTCCCATTACTTGTCCCAGCTTCTGTCAACCTAGCAGTTTGAAAGCATGTAAAAAATGCAAGTAGAAAAATAGGGACCACTTTGGTGGGAAAGTAACAGCATTCCGTGCACGGAGACGTCTTCGGACAGTGCTGGCTCTTTGGCTTTGTAAGGGCCTTGGTGGCTCAGGCTGCTAAATGCCTAGCACTTAGTTCCAGCTGCCTGCAATTAGTGCAGGCTCGAATCCCACCAGGCTCAAGGTTGACTCAGCCTTCCATCCTCCCGGGGTAGGTAAACTGAGGACCCAAGATTGTTGGGGGCAATAAGCTGACTTTGTAAAAATGCCGCTTAGTAATAAGCAGGCATATACAATGGAATGAAGGCTATTGCTGAGCGCATTGGGTTGTGCTCCAAAAATTGTAAGCCGCCCTGAGTCTTCGGAGAAGGGCGGCATATAAATGTAATTTTTTTTTTTAAATGGAGAGGAGCATCTCCCCCTAGAGCCGGAAACGACTGGCACGTATGTACGAGGAGGGGAACCTTTACCTTTTAACTATTAGTGAGGACTGTTGGTGTTGTAACTTAGCTACCACGGGAAAGCAACTGTCTGAATTTCAGGCAGGAATCCTTTCTCGTCAAGGCGGTAGGATCTGAACCTGGGATCTTCTACCTATCAAGCATGCTGAACTATTTAGTCCTAGGGAAAATGAATGGTAGCCCATGTAGCCAAGCGTACTTTTGGTATCCCGTAATCTGAGCGGGCTTTGTGTTTCAACTGAAGCTTTTATACTCAGATAATTTTAGCACCCATTGCTGAACTGGCGCCACAGCCTATATTTTTATTTTCTGCTCTGCTGCTACAGTTGCTATGGAGAGCTTAATATCTTTCAACTCAAGAGTCATACCGGGGCATTAAAATTTCCTTTCTTGATTAACGAAGTCATGTGTTTGGGGTGGTGGTGACTGAGATATTTTCCTGTGATTTCATTCTTTGTTCCACTGGTCTTTAATTCCACTGGTCTTTAATTCACCATCCGGCTCTAACAAAGCATGAGAGAAGCAGCTGAACAACAGCTTTTTGCATTGACAATACAATGCTCAAACTCTACTTTGAGCATTGAAATTTCAGGGATTTATTGGTGTGTGCATTTAATGTGAAGCCTGGCATCTTAAAAAGACCTTAGGAGCTTTCTTTTGTTAAATGAACATCCTCCCAAATAGACCTTGTCTTCATGTTCGTGTTTTTCTGAAAAATTCAAGGTTGCATTTTCCTTGAATGTGTGTGTGTGTATGTGTGTGTGTGTGTTTTGTTCTATCAGGTTGCATTGAAATGTCATGTCACAACTAAACCAGCTTTACTGGTTGTGGAATAACAATTCCATGCTCAATGAGTAAAAGGAGGTTATAAGGTACAGAGAAAATAATAATTCAACAGCCATTGTTGGATCTGTCCTTCAGGAGGAGATAAGCATGATTATAATACACAGTACAATGTGTCCAATTTGAATGTACATTTTTGTCTTACGTAGTTAAACTTCCTTTTTTTTTGCACATACAAAGACACTTTGTATCTTATATGGACTTTTAAATGCTGGTCAGCATTTCCCCCATCTTAAACAATTCTGAGATGAATATCAATTTATCACCAATTTCCTTATATTGAGCTATGGTTTAGGGATAATGGAAAAGGATAGTTATTTGTCTTATAATTCTAAGAATTTCCCCATGATAAGCAAGTTTTGTTAAAAAAACTCATTTATTTTATAAAGTTATATAATAATTTATAATGACTTTAAAAACATAAGTGTGTGTGTGTAAGGTTTAATTTTAAAAAATGTTAGCATTTGAGTTTTTGATAGTTGAGCAGCCACTCAGTATAACATAATATGCAGGTTTGGAAGGAAATAGTACTGAGTTGCAAATGGAAACCAGAAAGAATTAATTAGATCCCAGAAAATCTTTAGCCTTTTCAGACTTGGGACATGCCTTGAATGTCAACTTGCAGGAAGGGATTGACCTGATTCCAAATTTCTCTGCAGCCATGAAGTTTCAGCTAACCTACTTGGCATTTCTTCCCAAAGAATTGGATTAAGCAATCAAACTCTTTCTAAACAGTGGTAGCATTGAGTGACACGGAAAATCTAAATAGAAGACAAAATGTTACCTTACCTGGTTTCTAAAAAAGCCAGATTTCCAGTTTATACAAAATATACACATCCCATTCAGGCATAATGTCATCTGTTTGGCTTTGGTTTAGAAGATACATGGTTGGTTAACCAAGATTAATGCCACCTGAGACACAGATCCATATATCATGTTCTACAGTAGTTAAAACAACAAATGGCTTAGCCACCAATATGTGAATCCAGGCAATATGGTTTATAGCTCGGTATGATGTGTGAACCAATCCAGAGTCATGTTGACAAGCAGTAATTAACAAAATAGTGCTACATGTGAGCACTGGAGAACTATTAGTTCCTTAAAGTACTGTAGGTATGAATGGAAACAGCGCTTTTAAAACTACTCAGCAGATGTTCAAGTTGAAGCAAATTTCACCGTCAGGCTTCACGCTCAGTATTGTGCCAAGTTATGGGTTAACATTATAAGAAGGATGCAAGGGAACAAAGATGATCAGAATACTGGAAGCAAAGTTCAAGAGGGATACTTATCAGATATAGCTGATGGAAGCCACAATAGTGCTCTTTTGGTACTCAGAAGAGTTGCCATGGAGAAGAACACTAAGATCTATTAACCATGAATTCAGAATGTAGGACATAAAATAATGATCTTAAGTTGCAGGGTGACTGTGAAGTCTTCATTTGATTTGAAGCTGATTCAAAAGAGTTCCCAACCAAGTGCCTAAATTGCCTGATAAGGTTTTATAGAATAAAACAGAATAGAATTCTTTATTGGCCAAGTGTGATTGGACACACAAGGAATTTGTCTTGATACATGTGCTCTCAGTGTACATAAAAGAAAAAGATACATTCGTCAAGAGTCAAGAATCATAAGGCACAACACTTAATAATAGTCATAGGGTACAATAAGCAATCAAATCATACTAAGAAACAGTAAAAAGATTGTTAGGATAAAAAGAACAAAGATATCCCACACCGTTGGGATGAGGAGCCACTGAGATGGTTCCGGCCAGATGTCTGATGGACCCTGAAAGGTTCCAGATGGAACTGGGGTTTTTGCCCACCTCCCTTATCCACAGCTTGGTCGAGGTACTGGCGGCCACTTGGCAACAGGCCGCCACTGAGGCCCTCCCTCGACCGAGTTGTCCCCTTGCGTCCCCTCACTCGCCGCAGATCCCAGATGGCTCCTTGGTTCACAGAGGAGCTCAGGGAGATGAAGCGACGTAGGAGGGGGTTAGAGAGCAGGTGGAGATTGACCCACTCTGAATCCAACTGAGCCCAGCTAAGAGCCTATATTAGGACTTACCTGGTAGCTTTGGGGGCGGCGAAGAGGTCATACCTCTCTGCTCTCATAGCGTCCGCAGACAACCGCCCAGCTGCCCTGTTTAGGGTCACCCGCTCCCTCTTACATCAGGAGACAGGGTTGGATCCTATGCAGGGTAGAGCTGAGGAATTTGGTCAGTATCTGCTGGATAAGATCGCTCAGATTTGGGAGGGGTTAGACTCTAACTTGCAGTGGTCTGAGGAGGGAGGGACAAGAAGTCCGGCCGATATCATCTGGGCTGAGTTTGATCCTGTTTCCAAGGATGAAGTGGACAGGATTATGCGATGCTTGAGTTCCACCACATGTTTATTGGACCCGTGCCCTTCCTGGATGGTGTATGCCGCCAGGGAGGTCACGTGCGGCTGGCTCCAGGTAGTTGTCAATGCTTCATTAAAGGAGGGCTCTTTCCCTGCCACCTTGAAAGAGGCGGTGGTGAGACCCTTCCTGAAGAAGCCTGCCCTGGACCCAGCCATATTAAACAACTTTCGTCTGGTCTCCAACCTTCCTTTTTTAGCGAAGGTTGTTGAGAAAGTGCAGTGGCTCAACAGTTTGTGCTTTTCCTGGATGAAGCGGACTATCTAGATCCCTATCAATCGGGCTTCCGGCCTGGGTTCAGTACAGGGACGGCATTGGTCGCACTGGTGGATGATCTCTGGAGGGCGTGGGACAGAGGCTTTTCCTCTGTCCTGGTCCTATTAGATCTCTTTCGGCTTTCGATACCATCGACCATAGTATCTTATTGTGGCGCCTTGAGGGGTTGGGAGTGGGAGGCACTGTTCTGCAGTGGTTCTCCTCCTACCTCTCGGGGAGTTCACAATCAGTGTTGGCAAGGGGGCAGAGGTTGGCCCCAAGGGCTCTCACGTGTGGGGTCCCACAGGGATCGGTCCTCTCACCCCTCCTGTTCAACATCTATATGAAGCCGCTGGGTGAGATCATCCGAGGTTTTGGGGTGAGGTATCATCAGTATGCTGATGATACCCAGTTGTACATCTCCACCCCAAACCAAATCAGTGATGCCCTCTCTGTGACGTCCCATTGTTTGGATGTGGTATGGATCTGGATGGGCAGGAACAGACTACAGCTCAATCCGGCCAAGACTGAGTGGCTGTGCGTACAGGCATCTCGCTCCAGTGAGTATATTCCACCTTTAGCCATAGGGGGAGAGGTGTTACCTGCTGTGGATAGGGCATGGAACCTGGGGGTTCTTCTGGACTCACGGCTCAGTTTGGAGGAGCAGGTGGGAGCTGTGGCCAGGGGGGCCTTTGCCCAGGTTCGGCTGGTTCGCCAGCTCCGCCCTTACCTGGATCGAGATGCCCTTCGCATGGTCACTCATGCACTTGTTACGTCCCGACTGGACTACTGCAATGCTCTCTATGTAGGACTGCTGTTGCATACCATCCAGAGGCTCCAGCTGGTGCAGAATGCGGCCGCATGGGTTGTGATGGGAGTTTCCCGATACTCCCATGTTACGCCCCTCCTGTGCGAGTTGCATTGGTTGCCAGTTGCCATCCGGGTGCAATTCAAGGTTTTGACATTAACATTCAAGGTCCTTCATGGCATGGGTCCGGGGTACTTGTGGGAACGTCTCCTGCTGATATCAAATACCAGTCGCCCTGTGCGAGCACATAGCTTGGGACTCCTCAGGTTGCCGTCCGCACAACAATGTCGGCTTGCAGTGAGCCGGGGAAGGGCCTATTCTGCATCGGCCCCCGCCTTATGGAACCAGCTACCCGTTGAGCTCCGACTGGCTCCCGATCTCTCCTCTTTCGGCAATCTAAAACCTGGTTGTTTTTACAGGCTGGGCTGGACTGATCTCCTAGGGGAGAGGGTGGGTTTTAAATTCGATTTTAATTTGGTTTTATACTTGTATTTTGGCTTGTTTAGTTTAATTTCTTTTAAACTAATTTATTGTTCTGTGTTTTTATCTGTGAGCTGCCCCGAGTCCTTTCTGGAGAGTGGCAGCATACAAGTCAAAATAAATAAATAAATAAATAAATAAATAAATAAATAAATAAATAAATAAATATGGTCATTGTCATAAGTGGGAGGAGATGGCTGAAAGGAAGAGAGGATTAATAGTAATAGTAATGCAGACTTAGTAAATAGTTGGACAGTGTTGGGGGAATTATTTGTTTAGCAGAGTGATGGCCTTCGGGAGAAAAACTGTCCTTGTGTCTAGTTGTTCTGGTATGCAGTGCTCTATAGCGTTGTGAAGACCCAGAGTATCTCAGAAATATAACAAAATCCAAAACGTAACTAAAAGTCCTTTAACGCCTTCAACTTGGCTTCACTGTTTAATTGTGCACAGTGGAGGAGTCAAAATAACATTTCAAAGGCAAGAAACACAATTCACATTCAAAGAGCCGATAAGGAAGCAAAAGCCAAAAACAAACCGCATTGAATAAAGTTCCTCGACAGACCAGGATAGATAATTGCCAGCTTTAGGAAGATAACCAGGGACAATCCATTGGAAGAATGCCAACCAAGATAAACCTTCTTTAGAACTAAAACACTAACTTTGACTCCAGCAATTCTGACTGTGCAGTTACAAACTTATATACATAGCTCCCAGCTGTAAGCCCTGAGGAGGATCATGGCCCTCTCCTCCCAAGTAGACCACACTTTTCCCTGATTCTCTCCTCCCTGCGTGCCCTGGGATGGATAGGAGATGGGCCTGGAACCTCCTCTGATTGCTCAGCCAGCCTCTGCCCTTCCCCAGCCTCCTCCACCACCTCTGGAGCCACACTTCCACTCCCTGTTGGCTGTTCCTCCTCTTTCTCAGAGTCAGTCTCCACCAGGGGCATGACAAGCATCGTTTTGAGGGTAGCAGTTGAAACAGTTTATGTCCAGGGTGTGAGGGGTCTGTAAATATTTTCACAGCTCTCTTTTTGACTCGTGCAGTATATAGGTCCTCAATGGAAGGCAAGTTGGTATTATATTCAATATTCTTCCTATTGAACAATTCTTGCCCCTGTAGCGATTCCTGAATTGAAAAGGGCTAAAAGACCACCTAGTCCATCGCTCTCACTTTCTCTTTGTCTCTTCTGCTAGCAGGTGGTAGTTACTACTCTTTCTTTGCAGTATGAAACCAACGGAGTTAAATCTAGATGAATTAGGATATAGCTGTTCAACTGTGCTCCCCAAAAGAATAATGATCAGCTTTAATAACCTGTATATTTAATATCTAAATCTAATATTAGGTTTTTCCTGATGGCAAGCAACCAACCAATGGGTCATATCTACTGATAAATCAATGACAAGAGGAAACTACTATCCCTCTTCTCCTCCGTTCAAAGTGTCTATTTAAGTAGATTAAGGACATAGTTGACCTTAAAAAATAGTCTTCCTGGTAATATCTGTCACAGTTCTTTGAAAATTATCATAAATTGGATAGATACATAGTTGTCAGGCATAAAGAACCAGGAAGCAACCTGGAACTAAGGAGAAACTTAACCAGTGGATCAGCTTTCCATCAGAAGCTGGAGGTGCTTCATCACTGGAGGATTTTAAGAAGAGAGGACAGTCTCTTGTCTGAAATGGTATAGGATTCCTGCTTGAGAAAGAGAGGTGGACCAGAAGACTTCCAAGGTCCCTTCTAGCTCTCTTCTGATTGATTGACTGAAAAGTTTATTATCACAAGAATCTGGTCAACTAACAGCCAAAGCTAAATAGGTGCTAGATAAGAGTCAATGGAAATTATGGGGGGGGGGCTGGACTTGAGTCTCTTGAGGCAATGCAATGATTCCAAACTGATGACATATTTAACCCCACCTTCCAGCTCAGCCTGCTCATCTCCTGCACTAGGTTTCAAAACATGGACTTTCTTGTAGCAGATCTTATAAGGATTTTAATGCGGTGAGGTCTAATTTTCAAGCAAATTGCTTGCAAAAATCATTGGTATTTGACCTTCAAAATCCAGGTTTTTATACTTAAAGGGCAACTAATGTTCTAAGGGAAAGAACAATGTTATTTGAGGGGCTGCCACAAAAACAGACAAACAAACCTATGTTCCGAAGTACCAGAAGGCAAGACAAGAAGCAATGGATGGAAACTAATCAAGGAGAGAAGCTACCTAGAAGTAAGGAGACATGTCCTGAGAGTGGCAACAATTAACCAGAGGAATGACTTGCCCGTCGAAGTTGTAGGTGCTCCATCACTGGAGGCTTTCATGAAGAGACTAGACAGCTATTTGTCTGAAATGGTATAAGGCAGAGGATTGGACCAGAACTAGACTAAACTTCTACGGTCCCTTCCATACCTGTAATTCTGTTATTCTGATATTCAAGTTAAGATAAAAATAGACATTTATGTGAAGTTCTCCAGGATGAATCCTATAGGTGCAATTCTCTCTTTAATATAAAAATAACTTGGATAAAAATTTCTTTCTTAAACCATAAATATACACTGGATACATTATTCAATGTAATAAATGGCCAACAAGTACAGTTGAAAAATTATTTTATTCCTGCCCAGTGACCAGTTTATTTTGGCCAAATGTGATGTATGTTATAGTTCACTTCTTTTCCTGCACAATTCTTCCCCAGTTGCAGGCAAGATTTAGAAGTCTGCTGACTAAAGATAGTTCTCTGCCTGTCTGGAATTTCACTACAAGAAATAGAAAGAATCATTGTCTAAACCCAGGGAGGCTGTCTGAAATCATTGCAGTGGGAATCATGGGTTATATGATTCCTCTCTTTCATGTAGAAACTTGGCTGGGGATTTATTCCTGCCAGACCATGGGGACTTTGAAATTTCTGGAAAATATTATTGTTCACGCTGACTGAATCAGTGTCCTCTTGTGGAAATAAATAACCTCTTTGTACAGAAGCATCATGCATATATTTAGGTAGCATGTCCTTTTTTTCTGAGAAACTGTAAACAGTCTGGTGAGAATTCAACTTTTCTTTATGCCAAGTTGAAGTAATATAAGGTATCTCCTTTATGGAGCTGATAGTTGTAATGCAAATTGAGATGTTTAGCACATTGCACATGTTTCTCTTCTTAACTGTATGCCTATATGCTCTGCGGTGCAGATGTCTTATCAAATGCGGGAACATAATCTCTGCACTTTCAATAAAATGTTATTGGAAGGAATGGAAGTGTTATGTATGCAGGTTTAAAGTCATTGGTTTAGTTTGAACTGTTCTTGTAAAATGTAAGAAATGATTGGTTTAAAAAGTGCGGGAAAACCCTGCACTCTGATTGGCTGGCAATTGCGGCTGCTGGCTATAAGTAGCAGCCGCAGCCCAGCCAAAGTGGGTTCGTTCTGAGCTGTAGTTAATAATAAACAAAGAGCTTGAAGCACTCCATGTCTGTCTCTTCATGCGAACTTAACAGGAAGAAATAAGAAATGTAATTTTTTTTCATCACCTACACATATTCACATTTCAGTACAGGAATAAGAGAGCTAGTTTGGTGTAGTGGTTAAGGCATTAGGCTAGAAATCAGGAGACTATGAGTTCTTGTCCTGTTTTGGGCACAAATCAGCTGGGTGATGTAGGGCCAGTCATTCTTCCCAGCCCTAGGAAGGAGGCAATGGCAAACCACATCTGAAAAAACTTGCCAAGAAAAATGCAGGATTGAACAGAAGTGGGGGAAGGCAAGACATAAAGAAGGGGAGCCAATATATTGCCTTACATTCACAAGCTAGGTACAAATGTAGCAGGTACATTGGCATAATAAGCTAACCAGGATTAGTTTAATTTTTGCTTAAACTTTCTGTGAGGCTTAATGTGTTGTGCAAACCAAGGCAAGTTGGGGTCTATCTATTGTGTACACTTGAAAATGGATAATTCTGTCAGCGGGCTTGACATACAGTATACAAAAAGTTAAGTTTGGTACACATTCTACTTCAAACTCCTATTTTGTTCAAGAAATTGAGGTGCATTCTAAACCAATTTATTTGATTTTTGAAATATTAGAATAGGAAGGAAACTCCCTTTGGAAAGTTGGACTCATCTTCTTGTGCCCTATCCATCATTAGATGTTGATGATTATGTTGGAGATCCTATTTTTATCAACAGCCACACGAAAAAGTGCTGTTGAGTTTTGTCCAAGGCAGTCCCTTCAATTTTGAAGCCATGATGTTCTTCTTCTGCCTGGACCTCATTTGACTCCAATCTTTCTTTGGAGGATTAAGTGAAGGATGCCGTATTTTTCCAGGTGTTGCATCACTTGTCCAAAATATTCTAACTTTCGTTTTTTTATGGTTTTGATTATTTCTCTTGGCTTTCCCGGATGGCTTATATGTATGGACTCATACAACCTGGAAACCAACAGCATCTTAGCTGAATTCTTCAGATTTTTCCCCAGATTTTTTTTTAAAATTTTATGGCTAACTCTGCTCTGCTCCTATTCTGACTATGTTAGGCACTGCAGAAGGAGAACTGTGTTAGTTTATGGTAGTCAAAAATCAAGGAGTTTGGAACCATTTCCCAACAAATACATTTTATTAAAATCATTTTTAAAAAGGCTGTTGCTCAAAGCATATGCCTTTGGATAACATCTGTCAGTTGGGAAAGATTATACTTAATTTCCTTAGGTTTTTTTTTTAAGGTGGATGCATTGTCATCTTTAACGCTGGATCAAACAACCATTACTTAAGTAGCCTTGACTCCTGGCCTTTGGGTTAATTTTAATGCCTAAAGGGGCCCTTCAGAGTATTGTGGCTAATTCAACACTTGAAAAGAGACTCCCATTTAGCCACAGGAATAAAGGTCAAATCACTTGGGAAAGAGCTAAGTAACCAATTATTTTCCCTGGAGTACAGATCTAGGAATGAGTTGATGAGCTGAAAAGAATAGATTTAATCATGAAAATTATCTTCCTTTTTTTAATTTAAAGGAAGAGATGAGAATTCTAACAATGTGATGATTTTAACTACTGCTTGAAGACTGTTGCAATCTCTTCTTTTTAAAAAAAGGTTTAGGGTTTCAAATTAAATTTTCAGAACAACTGATGAATTAGGAAAAACGTGCTTTTAGCTATGCATCTGTTTTACCATTTTCTTTAGAATAATAAAGTGTTCAGAGCCTACCCTTTTCCCTTCATGGGATTTAATACGATACATTTTATATTTCCATTCTCTCCCTTATCCAGATAATGATCAGATCCAAACCACTTAACGTAAAGACTGCAATATCCTATACCTTTAGATTGCAAGTCTCATAAAATGTGCCAGTAACAGATTTGCATGAACTTTGCACAAAGGAACACAAGAACTAGAGATATTTTTTGTATCACCTATTTAAATTGAACACACAGAGAATCCAATTGGATAAAATGAACTTTATGCTACTTTATGGAAAGCGTGATTAAATTAAAGAAATATTGGGAGGAGAAAATGGAAATAAGACAGCTTCAAAAGCACTGGGTTACCTCTTTTAATGTGGGGGACAAAGTACTAATAGCCATAGCACTTAGACTTATATACCACTTCACTGTTCTTTAGAGTCCTCTCTAAGTGATTTACAGTGTCAGCCTATTGCCCCAACAATCTGGGTCCTCATTTTATCCACTTTGGAAGGATGGAAGGCTGAGTCAGCCTTGACCCTGGTGAGGTTCGAACTGCCAAATTGCAGGCAGCTGGCAGGCAGCAGAAGTAGCCTGCAGTACTGCACTCTAACCACTGCGCCACCATGGCTCTTATTGAATAGAGGCCTATAAAGTGTCCTCAGTCTGTTCGGAGTGAGCTATCTATAAAAAAACACAAATGAGTAACTAAAATGGAAGTTGATATTAGTTAGAAATAAAATTGAGATATTTGCAATGTCACGCTACAGATTTGTTACAGGTAGTCCTTGACTGATAATCCGTTGTTTAATGACCATACAAAATTGGAAAAAAAACCCTGACTTGTAACTGGTTCTTGCACCATTGCAGCCTCCCTATCAAATTTGATCCCATGATCAAAAAATGAGCACTTGGCAACTGGCATGTATTTATGACTGTTGGAACTTCCTGGGATGATGAGATTGATAATCTACCTCAAAGTCTTCCATTAAAATATCAAACGAGGCCAGTTCAGTTGGCTGACTGGTTTCTCAGGTGAAAAATGGCTCTTGGGTCTAACTGGTCTTTTAGAAGTCAGATCAAGGTGTCCCCAGAAGCCCTAATTTGTCATTTGAAGGGAAGATTAAATTCCTTATCTTTTATAGATTGCTATATTTTGTGCATTATCTTGAAGGACCTTGATGTAGAGAACCTGACAGCTAAAGAATATCAAGCAAAGGGCCAATTACAATTGTCATCAACTTACAACCTGTCATTTAGTGACCTGTTCAAAATTGCAAAGGCACCGAAAAGAGTGTCTTATGACTGGTCCTCACACTTACAACCATCAAGCACATACCCATAGTCATGTGGTCAACATTTGGGTACTTGGCAACAGGGTATGGATTTACAATGGTTGCAATGTCCCAGGGTCATATGATTTAGATCTCAATTGCTTCCAACAATGTCAATGGGAGAAGACAGATTTGCTTAACAACTGTATGATTCCCTTAACCATGGCAAAAAAAGGTCTCAAAATTGCCTTGCTTACCAATTAAAATTCTGTTCCCAATTGTGATAGTAAGTCAAGAACTATCTATATCTTCCCAAGGAGGCAACTGAGAGCATTTGGGAAGCTCACAAAAATGAACAGAAGAGGGAGAGATTTCTTTCACTGTTGGTCTCCCATCAATCAGATTTTAAGAAATGTCCCATGTAAGAGCTGCGGTGGCGCAGTGGTTAGAGTGCAGTACTGCAGGCTACTTCTGCTGCTTGCTGGCTGCCTGCAATTTGGCAGTTTGAATCTCACCAGGCTCAAGGTTGGCTCAGCCTTCCACCCTTCTGAGGTGGGTAAAATGAGGACCCAGATTGTTAGCGGCAAGAGGCTGACTCTGTAAACTGCTTAGAGAGGACTGTAAAGCACTGTGAAGCGGTATATAAGTCTAATTGCTATTGCTATTCTGTTATTCTGCTAAGTAGCCTTTTTGCGGGGGGATTTAAGGAACATGTGACTTTTCCGGACAATTGCTGTAGGCAGGGAGTGGTCCAGATAGTTTACCTGTGAATGTTTTTCTTCTTCTTGCCATAACAGAAGGAGAGGAGGAGAGCATCAATTCAGAATTTTAGGAGTAAGGTTACTATGGTTACACTGACATTTCATGTCTTTGTGTTCGTCAGTTCTGCAATGCAGGGAAAAGAGATATTCTCTGGCCAGATCCAGGAAACAATCAGGATGGTTGATTCACCATCATGTCCCCATATTAAAGCAGTTTCATTTTATAGCTCTTTATGTTATCGTTTTTCGCCTGAAAAAGCCAATGACGATCGCATTTCCCATCAGCACAATTTACCTTGGGCTCCATCCGATGTTTGGAGATTGCTCTGAAAACTCTTCTGTAATTTCAGATATTAAGACAAAAGATTGAGTGTCCTCCACCATACCTGTTAATTAAAGTGAACAAATATTCCAGAAATCAATTGCTGCAACATAAGGATGCATTTAGAAGCTGTTGGGTATTTCATAAGTAAATATTTATTTATTTATTTATTTAATTTATTTATTTGATTAGTCAATTGCTTACAAGATAATAGGTATAAGTATAAACATTGTTATAAATACATGGATACATATAAGAAAATAAAAGAAACAGGACAGGGACGGTAGGCACTTTGGTGCGCTTATGCACGCCCCCTACAGACCTCTTAGGAAAGGGGTGAGGTCAATAGTAGACAGTCTAAGGTTAAAATTTTTGGGGTTTGGGGAAGAAACCACAGAGTCAGGTAGCGTATTCCAGACATTGACCACTCTGTTGCTGAAGTCGTATTTCCTGCAATCAAGTTTGGTGCGGTTAAGCATGAGTTTGTATCTATTGTATGCTCTTGTATTGTTATGGTTGAAGCTGAAGTATTCATTGACAGGTAGGGCATTGCAATGTATGATTTTATATGCTATACTTTGATCGGACTGAAGATGGCATAGTTCTAGGTTTTCTAGGTCTAGAATCTCAAGTCTGGTGGCATAAGGATTCTGCAATGAGTAGAGGAGTGGAGAACTCTTCTTGTGAAATATTTCTGGACTTTCTCTACTGTGTTAATATCAGATACGTAATGCGGGTTCCAGACTGATGAGCTGTATTGGTCTAGCAAATGTTTTGTATGCTCTAGTTAGTAGTGTGATATTACCAGAGAAAAAGCTATGTAAGATTAGGTTAACAACTCTTAATGTTTTTTTGGCTATGTAGTTACAGTGGGATCTAGCACTTAGATCATTAGAGATGAGTATTCCAAGATCCTTGACAGAGTTTGGATCATCAACAAAGTCTTGACTATTTAGCGTGTATTTTATTTTCTGATTTTTTTTGCCAATATGTAAGACAGAGCATTTATTTGCTGAGATTTGAAGTTGCCATTTGTTTGACCATTCTGATACATATTCAAGGTCTTTTTGAAGGGTAGCAGAATTATTTGTGGTGTTGAATAGCTTTACATCATATTGCATCAGCCCATCCCATTAGATCTTGCAAAAGCCTTGGTGGTGCAGGCTATTAAATGCCTAGCACTTAAGTTCCAGCTGCCTGCAATTACTGCAGGCTTGAATCCCACCAAGCTCAAGGTTGACTCAGCCTTCCATCCTCTCAGGGTAGGTAAATTGAGGACCCAAGATTGTTGGGGGCAATAAGCTGACTTTGTAAAAATGCCGCTTAGTAATAAGCAGGCATATACAATGGAATGAAGGCTATTGCTGAGCGCATTGGGTTGTACTCCCAAAAATTGTAAGCCGCCCTGAGTCTCCGGAGAAGGGTGGCATATAAATGTAATTTTAAAAAAAGAGTTTCCTGGTTACAATTAACCAGTGGTACGGCTTGCCTTCAGAAATTGTGGGTGCTCTATCATGGGAGGTTTTCAAGAAGAGACTGGACAAACATTTGTCCAGAATGAAATAGGGTCTTCTCCTTGAACAAGGAATTGGATTAGAAGACCTCTTCCAACTATGTTATTCTGTATTCTGTTCTGAGAAGGCCTGTTGTGGGTAACATACTTCATTTGGTGGGTTCCAGAAAGTGGGTCTTCCATGATACGACATCCATCTTTTAGAACATTCTCACTTCCCCCCCCCAAAAAATCAGGTTAGCTCCATCCCTGTTATCATTCTGGAAGTTGTTCAAGACCAACCCATGTCAATAAGACTGGTGGTTTCAGATAATGGGATATATTCTTAGATTGTGCCATTGTGGTTGACATTTTTACTTTCAATATATATAATATTGCTGATGGGGTGGACACTGCTTTTTGTAAGGTAGGTGACCATATAAATGTGAAGAATTCATAAATAACTTTCCTCTCTCCCCCACTCTCTCCCTCTCTTTCTCCCTCTCTCCTCTTTCCCTCTCCCTCCCCCCTCTGTCTCTCTCATTCACTCTCTGTCTCTGTCTCTCTCTCACACACATGCACATACACATTTAAAGATTTGTTTCTCCAATGCCTAAAAAAGATCGACTTCCTTCTGTAACTGGAATAAACCAGGTGAGGAAATTGGTCCCCAGAAAGGAAGATAAGTCTTAGCAGATGGCGGCACTTAACCAACCATGGCTAACCTTGGATGCTTAGGTGGTATTAATTCTTGGAGGGGAACCCACCAGAAAATAAGAGAGAAGTTGAATAATAAATAAATAAAAACAGCGACAGGCTACATCCACATTGTGGCCTAGGAAATTACATAGATATGTCCAGGTGTCAAGCTCAACTCATATGAGACTTGGTTAATAAAATAGGTTAGGAACTGAAGTGCACGGGGGGCACAAATTGGGCACATTTATTTTTCAAATGATCTTTCACTTCTGCCAGCTAACTGGATTGGAAGGGAAGCCTTTGACCCAGAAATTTTAGGACCTCATCTTCCTGGGAGAAACCCCAATGCTGCAAAGCGGACTTTGAAATTCAAAGCTGTTTTTTTTCATTGCATTATTATCTAACTAGGCAGCTCTCTGGAGAGGGTCAGTAATTCAGAATCTACCATTCCTTCATGACTGCTGTCTTCAACATCCACTTCGTTATGTCCTCGTTTGTCCTATTTACGTGTGGAATAATGCACGAAGCCTGTGCAGATCAGCCTTGGAAAACTGGCATTCAGAGAGGGCATGATTTGATTGCGCTTTGCGCTTTGCAATTTCCAGGGAAAAGCAACGAGTCAGGGCAAGTTTTGAATTTTTAAACGGGGCTTCAATCATTGCAGAAAGATTGTGCCAGGCTGGCACTGTGGCACTGGCAGACAGACTGGGACAGAGAAAACGTAATTCTGAAATGATGAACTGTGCCAGGAAGGCAGGATGGAGCTACTTCTCTTCGTCGCCCTGTGGATGGTAATGGAAGGACTCTGTGCTTTGTAGCCTGAATCTATGAGAACATATATCTCATAGAATTGCTCCACCTAAGATCAAGAGAGAAGAAGCAGCAGGTGCTGAGAGAACTAAGCAAGAGAATGAGCCTTGACATCCTCTGAATGGACATATGTCCCAAGTCCACTGACTCAGATCCAGGAACAGCTTTATGGGTAAGAACAAACATTCTTGAAAATGCACAAGAACAAAATCAGGCTGTGACCCTGGGGTGGGGTGGTTTTTTAGAGTTTTAATGCTGGGATTTTAGTATTAATTCGGCTTGATTTGTTTAATCTGGTTTTATCTAATTTATTGTTGTGTTGTTTTTACTTTGTAAGCCTTGAGTCCTTCGGAGAGGGGCATATAAGTCGAATTAATAAATAAATAAATAATAAATTAAAAGATGGAGGAAGGAGGCCATATTGAGCAAGGAACAATGTTAAAGGAGGCTTTGGCTGAAGGATCTGACCTCCCTTATACTACTTGGAAGACCCTGAATAGGTTGAGAGTTGGAGGGCCTAAGTGTAAAACCTACATGCTCAAGTGGAGGTTCTTAGTGGATAACAAGATGCTGTGTGAATGTGGAAACACACAGAGCTCGGTCCATCTGCTGGTATGTTAGCTGCTACCAGAAACATGTATTGATAATGACGTATTTTTGGCCATTGACAAATCCAAGAAGGTGGCTTCATTTGGCAGTTTAAAGTTTGATCTAGACAAAAGGAGGAGGAGGAGAAGGAAGGGGGAGGAGGAGGAGGAGGAGGAGGAGGAATCAATCTATGGAACATCCTTCCACTAGACATCATAGACAATCCAGGAGAGGAATAAGCAAAACAGTAAATGGCTCTGAAGGGACGTCATGCACAATATTGAACATGCAGTGTTAGTAACCAGGAAACTCCTATGCCCAGAAAGTCAAATTACAGTGTGTGTGTGTGTGTGTGTGTGTGTGTGTGTGTGTGCATGCTCACATGGGATACAGAACCCTTCCATCATTGTATGTATAGAAGTATTCATCCAAAGGCTATCTTCTATGTCTCAAATTCTCCCATCAAAAGCCTGTGATAACCTACAGTCAACATCTTCCCAACCTCTGAACTCACCTGCTTGCACCTGTTCTCAAGTCTACAAGGTAGCCTGTCTTGCTTTCCCAGGAGGGTGGCATGTGACTGTGGGTGTAAAACAAAAAAAAAGTGGTTGGATTTCATTATTTACCTGCACTCCTTCCTTCTGCAGAGCTTCCAAGGCAAGGAAGAGTCGCTTTCCATACAAAAACACAGTCGTATGGCCGCTTCATAATTAGTTCCATTACAGAAATGTTCTGCCGAGACATTTGAGTGATTTGTAGATCCCTGCTGACTTTATTTGCTTTAATCTGCAGTTTTAGATCTTTTATTGATTTGCTTGTTTTTACTGTTTGTTTTCTGCTCTGTTAATTGGATTTTTGTCTGTCCTATACTCTGCTGCAAAAGCTGGAAATGCGGAATATTAATATGGTAATCAAAGAAGTAAACTAAATGACATGAAGTTACAAACAGCTATAAATGGAAACCACTGAGACTTTAAGGATCTAGAACCCTAATTATTGGAATTCTTGCAACCTAAAAGTCAGAATGCCGGTAATTATGAACGCCCACACTTCCTTTACATTTGTGTCTCTCTGTGTGTGATTGCTCATCTCAACTTCCCCTAAATTGAAACATCCATCGAAACTGTTGCAGTACAAATAGGTATAGACTATTGATACCAGTTCTTCGTTAAGTTCAGTCTTGTGTTTTGCGAAGGCATTATCCTTATTAATCTTCCTTGATAAAGGTCTTCTTAATCATTTAAGGAAAATTGGATTTGTTATTGATTGTGCTAAGGTTGCAGCCAATAGTTGACAGTGATTGTGTGTCAAACCAGCTGACAATCTATCTGGACAAGGTTCAATAGCAAGCAGTTAGGAACAAAAGAATTCCTTCAGCAGACAGAGTTACATCAGTATTGTAATATTTGTCCAGGCAGCTACGAAGTCTTGCAGATATTCCACTGAGCCTACCTTTTGTCATCTATAAATACATTCTGCTTATAAGTTGACCTATACCTTTGCACTTCAGTTTCCTCTGGTTTGGATTCCTTATTTAATCAGGAAATCTGGGAGTTTTAATAGAACCAGTTGTTGCTTGGTTGGTGTAGGAGGAGTGGCAGAGTCAAAAGAGGGAATAGCCTATCATCCCCGTGTCACCACAAGTGAACTAAGTCCGACCCCTCTTCAATTCCGTTGAAACTTTGCTGACGCTAAGCAGGTGCTAATGGTTAGTTGAGAAAATTCTTGTGCATAGGCATGAGTAATAATAAATCAATTTAATTGGATCTTCACATGTGGACCTGAAGTTTTGTTGGTGAACATTTTAATACTCTGCAGATATTATTTTCTGTCTAACCCATCTTCTCTTTTTCAATCAGTGTATATTGTAAATGCCTCAAGAAACAGGAATTTATCCATTTTTGGATCTTACGTGACTATGTACACATAGAATAGAATTCTTTATTGGCCAAGTATGATTGGACACACAAGGAATTTGTCTTGGTGTGTGTGCTCTCAGTGTACATAAAAGGAAAGATACATTCATCAAGAGTCAAGAATCATAAGGTACAACACTTAATAATAGTCATAGGGTACAATAAGCAATCAAATCATACTAGGAAACAGTCAATAAAAATCATTAGGATACAAACAACAAAGTTACAATCATACATTCATAAATGGGAGGAGATGGGTGAAAGGAAGTGTCACTACTTTTTTTGTGATTTGTCTGCTAAGCTTTTAGGCTAAGCTTTGCAGTCAGTTGTCTGCTAGCTAGCAATTGTTATCTTGTCTCCATAGCAACGAGATAAGACTGTCTTGTGATTTCTGATTTACTGCGAATGCTTCAAAAGTTTTCTTCACTTCCTGTACATTCTTTCTTTTTATATGCCTTTGTGTGTGATTAGCTGCCGGTAATGTAGTTCCATTAGGTTTTGTTATTTTTGTAAATAAAAAGATGTTTCTTAGAACATTTTCCAGGTTTTATTTAATCAAAGTTGACAGCAAAAGAAAAGCATGGTTTATCACCTCTAATTAGCAGGAAAGCTGTCTTTACTCCCTGACAGGAAGGATGAGAGGATTAATAGTAATAGTAATGCAGACTTAGTAAATAGTTGGATAGTGTTGAGGGAATTATTTGTTTAGCAGAATGATGGCGTTTGGGAAAAAAACCTGTCCTTGTGTCTAGTTGTTCTGGTGTACAGTGCTCTATAGCGTCGTTTTGAAGGTAGAAGTTGAAACAGCTTATGTCCAAGATGTGAGGGGTCTGTAAATATTAATTAATATTAATATCAATAATTAATAATATCAATAATTAATAATATCAATAATTAATATCAATATTAATGTAAAAATTAAAAAGCAGTAACGATTAGAAGTTTAATAGCAATAAATTGTGCAGGTTATCTTGATGGGTTGTGATGTAATAGCTGAAACGGTCTAATTGGTCTGAATCTGTTAGGTAAAATTCTTCCCATTTTTTTTCCAAAGCATCTATCACTTCCTTTCTTTTGAAGACTATAGAAAAGGGCCCATTGTCTTTGTTATGTATGTAGGTTTGAATGTCATTGGTTTAGTTTGAATTGTTCTTGTAAAATGTCAAATAGGATTGGTTTAAAAAGTGCGGGAAAACCCTGCACTCTGATTGGCTAGCAACTACGGCTGCTGGCTATAAGTAGCAGCCATAGCCCAACCAAGTCGGGTCCATTCGAGCTGTAGTCACTAAATAAACTCTTCACTGAAGCTCTTCGCGTCTGACTCTTCATGCAAACTTAACAGTCTTCATCTCCCATTTTATTTATTTCAGGAGTAAGACAGGCTAATTCCCAGCAAGATGGTTAATAGTTAGATGTCTTTTGGAAACATGTGAATGTATGTGTGATTATAATCACACATACGCTTATCAATATATACACATCATAGCTGTCCTGCTGAGAAGTCAGACTGTGATATCCAGATTCTATGCAATGTGGACAAAATGTTCTCTTGAGGGTAATAATAGTATTCTTTTCTTGTAACAATAATATGTCAGAAATGTACCTCCCAGGACAATATAACCGATGCATTTCCCAGTGGATCATTATGATTCTGTTGCAGGTATCTTACCCTGAAAAGATAATGCAAAAGTATGGAAGCGGGGTTAGGAAGAAAAGGAAATAGTTTTCTCTCTGGTTTCCATGACAAAAAAAGAGAAGATTTTTGTTTTTTTGCCAGAGAAAAGAAAAATAAAAGATTAGATATGCAATTTCTTCCTCTCCCTTCCTGTTATTTCAAAACTCAGTGGAATGTGACATACATTAGAAGATCCAGCTCGCTTTCATAGGATTATTAAGGTTTGGGACATTCTGAGATAATTAGCAAGAGAAAAACTACAGATATGGAGCACCTAATGCTCTGCAACTTCCACAATCCTTTCCTGTGTTTTCCTTGGTGCCCTCTGAGCTTGTTTGTATGTTTGTTTCATTAGCCTTGATGATGTTACAGAGCAGGGTGATGAAATGTCTGTAAGAAAACAATCAAGCTCAGAGAGCACTTTTCATTTTAACCCTGAGCTACACATTGTATCTTCAATTGGTATCTTTTCTAATGTCTGGGCTACCTGAAGTTGAAGGAGAAAGTGGTTGAATCTATCTGGAAGGCTTTGAGTTTCTGCTTTTGAAATGAATGGATAATGGGTTTATCCAGTCTAAAGTCTTCCAAATATGTTGGCCAAAAAATCAGTTGTGTAGATGTCTAGAAGAGATATCAACACAACTGATTTATTTCATTGCTTTAGAGACTCTTACATATGTCAGTTGACATGGTAGGAGGTCCATTCTAGGAATTAGCAAAATTAATCTGGGGGTTAAAAAAAGAAAGTTTTTAAATATTTTGCATGCTGCTGTATAGTCTATATAAATGTCTTTAAATATATATATTGGCTGTTTTGGATACAATTTTTTAAGCATAGTGCTACATGGGTATTTGTTTCTGCAACTAGACTATAATGAGATTAAAGAACCTTAATCAGCCCCCACTGGCCAAATTCACATAATTTATTTCCTTATTAAATATATATTTTATCCTGTTACAATCCCACCCACCCCCAAAAAAAGATTCTCAGTGGCTTACAATAATACAGTTAAAACACCCATGATGCAATGTCAAAACCTTACAGTATATTTTCTTAAAAAAAAACATAAGCCACAAAAACAAAAGCCGCATCATACCATAAAAATAGAAAATAAAAAACTGAAGATGACAGTTAGGGGAAGGCTTTCTGAACCAGAGAAAGAAAACACGGTGATAAGCCCATCGCAGGTCACATGATGGTTTAATACATTCTATAAACCTAGCCACTATGATAGCGTGACAGAAGGAAAGGCAGAAATAGAGATGGATGTATTATATTAAAGCGTGTCTAATTTCTATCAGTAGCCCTTATGAGTATGTCGATTAGATCAGAAGGTTAAAATTTGCCTGGAATTGCACCCTGCTGTTATTTCTTAGACGTGTTGCAATCCATGAATCTGAAGGATGAAGAAAAAGAGACTTTTCAAATCTTGATTACTGCTGGAAATGTAGAGAGCAGATTTTTTTTGTTGCTGCTGGTAATTTAAAGTGGCGATCTATCTCCAGCTATGAAATTGGTTGACTATATAAATCCAACAAAGTCAACTGGATTGCAGCCATTGTTACAGATAGGTCAGCTCATATTTTTTTAAACTCCATTTAACATTGGAGTGCTTTTTTAAAAAATCCCTTTATAAGTGAGTCCAAACATAAATCGACTCAGATGAATCCGGAGAGAAAAATATCCCCTTCTTTTTTTCCTTCTCTCCTTTTGTTCTTTTTATCTCTCAGGGCTGTTTGCCAAAAAATAAAAGGAGATAAAGAAGAAAAAACCCAAATGCAATCAAAACCCTACACATTTTTTTAAAAATGTGCATCAGGAATATTTCCTTCCCTTCATATCACTTCAGATTAGGTTGAAGATTATTTGCTTCTAGTCAGAAGGGAGTGCTTCTGAATTCAAAGGGTCTTACTTCTGAATAAATAGGTATAAAAATGGCTGCCTTTACAGTGGACTGATAGCACTTTTTAATATGTGTGGGACGCTTTGAATTTGGAATATAAAAAAAAAACTTGCATATTTTTCACTGGTTTTAATAAGTACTCCATGTATTAATTGGAGGGCAACTTCACAGCACTGCGAGTGTATGTGGGAGATGAAAGTGACTTGGCCATTTCTGAAATGCAGATTCCTCCTAAAAACATTTCAGCACCTGAAATCTTGAATCTGTGCAGTTTTCAGTCATTAGATATGTTGGAAGGTCCCTGCAGATTTTGTCTTAGTGGAGAATTTACTCTAGCAAAAATCTATCGCTAGGGAATATTAGAAACCATATAGCTCTTTTCCTTCCTCTTAAGTGGATTGATTCAAGGGAAATTCCACCTACTTCACTCATCTTGGTTAACATGAAGTTTTAATGGTGGGAAATCCTTGCTTTGCAAAGTTTTTTTTTTTTTTTACAAAAGGTAATTGGTAGCTCTTTATCATGGTTTGGGCCTGTTACCAGGTGATCAATTTTTCTTTGTGCTCGTATAAATGTTAACATGGGATGAAAGGGAGGTGAAAGGGCTGAAGAGAAATGATGTACAGCCACAGTGGCACAGTGGTTAGAACTCAGTACTGCAGGCAACTTCTGCTGACTGCTGGCTGACTGCAATTGGGCAGTTCGATCCTGACCGGCTCAAGGTTGACTCAGCCTTCCATCCTTCCAAAGTAGGTAAAATGAGGACCCAGATTGTTGGGGGCAATAGGCTGACTCTGTAAACTGCTTAGAGAGAAGCACTGTGAAGTGGTATATAAGTCTAAGTGCTATTGCTATGTAAGTGGGCTGAGGAATTCTAGGCACTGAAATCCAAAGCCTTAAACTTGCCAAGGTTGGAGATCCATGCACTACATGGCAGCTCCAGCTGGCTCATTTGCTGTGCCCACTTTTCCTCTGAAATGAGACTGGGTGGGTTTGATTGATTTGGTTTGTCATCACTGCTGAGCATATGCCAAAAGTGTACATTCTCATCGGGGTCACCCACAACGTTACAGTCATCCTAGTTGTCCAGCTACAGCAAGCAGGCACTTCTATTAGACAGCAAGGTTCTGGAGGGAGATGACCACTGCAGTGTCATGCTCAAAAGACTAGGTTCACAAAATCCAATTAAACTGATTTATTGCTAAACAGCCAATGCACAGGAATTTTGTCAACTAACAGTTAGCACCTGCTAACTGTTAGATAAGGGTTAGATAAGGGTTAAGAGTAGATAAGGGTTAGATAAGGGTTCACAGAATTCAAGGAGGAATTGACTTAGTTCATTTGTGACTATATAGGGATTCTAGGCTGATCCATCTTTTAACTCTGACCCACATTTCTGCCACTCTATGTTCAGTGACAATGACAAAGACATCAATTCATACTGCATGAAAGAAAGCAACAATGAAACATTCCTGCATTTTTATCCAGACCACCACATAGCTAGGAAACAGTATATAAAGCAAATATAAAATGATCCATTAACTTCTCTTTCTTTCATTTCATCTCTTTGAACCTCAATTAATGCACTTGCTTTATACCTTGTGAAGGGAAACCATTGAAAGTGCTTTTAGTGGAATACGTCATTCTGCTTTGTCTCATCTTTGGGTCATGCTGGACTCTGACTAAACCCTGAAACATATAAATTCAGAGAGTCTCAGTTAGGAGAAACATAGAAACTGAGCTAAATAAATACATCCATAACTCATATGTCTTGGTAATCTATTCACTTTATTAGCAATTCTGGGCTGTAACTTACTGCTCTATCCCCAATCTGTTATTTATGCATTTTGTGAGTAGGTATTAGCACTAGCACTAGCACCTAGACTTATATACCACTTCATAGTACTTTATAGCCCTCTCTAAATGGTTTACAGAGTCAGACTATTGTCCCCAACAATCTGGGTCCTCATTTCACCGATCTCGAAAGGATAGAAGGCTGAGTCAGGATCGAACTCCTGGCAATGGGCAGAGTTAGCCTTCAATACTGCATTCTAACCAGTGTGCCACCACAGCTTATCCAGCGTCCTATGGTAGTGTCTCACACAGTTTCCTTGCATTTTTTTAGTACTTTCAAGTACTAAAAATGGCAATTATTGGCAATTTCCTGGACAAGACTCTGCAGTTTTCATGGCAACGTTTTTGAAAGAGGGTTGCCATTGCCTCCTCCTTAGGGCTGAGAGTGAGTGACTGGCCCAAGGTCATCCAATGGATGACTTCATTCCTAAAGCAGTCCTAGTTTGTGGATTAGTGCCTATAACCACTACACCACTCCCTTATTTTTATACAGCAGTCCATTTTTTTTGGTTAGTCAAAGCTGTTTGGCACAAAGTGATAGGAGTCTCTCCATTCTGGGGAAAATCCATCTTGGTCAAGGTACAAATTTCACCACATCAATATGGAGGATTTTTTGGGGGTGGGTGAGAAATGTAGAGATGCGGTTCATGTTTATAATTATACCTGAAGTGAGACTGAGCAAGGTATTTCAACTAAAGAGGAAAGGACTGACACTCATACAGAAGGAGCAAGAATCTAATAATCCAAGAACTATAGTAAGATAATGTCTCTCTCTCTCTCTCTCTCTCTCTCTCTCTCTCTCTATATATATATATATATATATATATATATATATATATATATGTTTTCGTAGATTTTCACGGGTAAAGGTATGTAGGTCTTGGTGTATTGAGAATACCTTGGCAAGATTGAGAATACCTTGGCAACGTTTCGACGAATCTCATCCGTCATCTTCAGGCTGGTGTCTTCAGCTTCGTTCTCCCAGCTGAAGACACCAGCCTGAAGATGACGGATGAGATTCGTCGAACGTTGCCAAATTCTCAATCTTACACGGACAAGACCCAATCACCAAGACCTACATATATATATATATATATATATGTAGGTCTTGGTGTATTCGGTCTTGTCCGATGTAAGGTTGAATACCTTGGCAACGTTTCGACGAAATCTCATCCGTCATCTTCAGGCTGGTGTCTTCAGCTTCGTTCTCCTGGGAGAAGTTGACGGATGAGATTTCGTCGAACGTTCCAAGTTTCTCAACTACCGGGACAAGACCGAATACACAAACCTACATACCTTTACCCGTGAAAATCTACGAAAACATATATATATATATATATATATATATATATATATATATATATATATTTGTTTTCGTAGATTTTCACGGGTAAAGGTATGTAGGTCTTGGTGTATTCGGTCTTGTCCCGTGTAAGATTGAGAATACCTTGGCAACGTTTCGACGAAATCTTCAGGCTGGTGTCTTCAGCTTCGTTCTCCTGGGAGAAGTGTGTGATCGTGGCTGTTTTTCCCTTTTAAACTCCAGAGTTGGATGTGTTGTTACTTTTTGATTGGTTTGTGGAGTTGATGTATGCAGATTGGATGGCTTTTTCCTGAGACCCTGTGTGGCTGAGGTGCTGGCTGTGTGTCTCTCAGCCTTTTGTGTTGTAACGACCTGGGTAATGGGCTGTGTGATGACCTTCTGAGTTCTATTGTTGTGACGTCCTGGGTGTGGTGCTGTAATCTCCTGGGTCGTTGTCTGTGTTGCAACCTCCTGATGTTTTGTGTTGTGATCTCCTGAGTTCTGTGATGTAGTATCCTGGGTGGAAGGCTGTGATGTGACATTCTGGGCCTTGGTTTGGCTCCGAGTTTGAGGTCTGGCTATGTGTTTATAGCGTGTGTCAGTTTGCTTAGTTTGGGGGTTGGAGGGGGTGTAGCAGCTGGTGTTGCAGCCATGGTCTGGTTTCTGGATGGTGGTTGCCTTTCATCTGTGGCGTGGGCTTGGGTTTGAGTCTGGTGAAGGAGATTGGTGGTGGCATCATGTGTTATTTTGGGTCCGGTGTTGGTTTTCGTGGCTGGGACTCGTTTGTTGATTAGGGCTAGTTTCCAGATGTCTGGTAGGCGGGAAGTATCATCCCGTTTATTCATGTTATGGGGTGTTTCTCTATTTCGATGGCTTCCCTAATTATTCTTTTGTTGAAGTGTTCAGTATTGGAGATAAGTTTGGATCCCTCAAAATCAATTTCATGTCCTGTGGCTTTAAGGTGCTGGAAAAGGGAGGAAGTTTTTCTTCTTTTCTGACTGCGTTCTTGTGTTCTGCGATGCGTGCATTTATTCTCCTGTTGGTTTGTCCAATGTATGTGGCTGGGCAAATTTTGCATGGTATTTTATAAACTCCTTGGTTTTCTAGCTGGATCTTGTCTTTGGGGTTTCTTAAGATGTTGGCTATTTTTTGGTCAGTGCCAAAGGCTGTCCTGATATTGTGTTTGTGGAGAATTTTGCTGATTTTATCTGTGGTGCCTTTGATGTAAGGGAGGAGGGCGATGCCATTGTCCTGTTCTGTGTCTTGGTTTTTGGGGGGAGTCTCCCTTCAGATTAGGTTGGTGATTGTGCTTCTTTGGAATCCATTGGACATTAATACGTTAGTGAGGGTGTGTAATTCTGTTCTCAAGTGGTCTTTGTCAGCTAGGCGTTTGGTTCTGGAGATGAGGGTCTTGGCTACGGAGTTGATCTGTGCAGGGTGGTGATGGGATTGTGCATTTAAGTAGCGGTTAGTGTGTGTCTTTTTCTGGTAGATGGTGTGTCCTAGGGAGCCATTGGGTTTTTGTAAATTAGGACGTCCAGGAACGGAAGTTGATTGTTGGTTTCTGTTTCCATGGTAAATTGTATTTTGGGGTGTAGGCTGTTGAGATGTGTGAGGAAGTTGTCCAGTTTTTCTTTCCCGTGTGGCCAAATTACAAAGTGTCATCTACATATCTAAGCCAGAGTTTGGGTTTGTATTCGGATTTGTCTAGAGCATTGGTTTCAAAATGTTCCATGTATAGGTTAGCGATGACGGGTGAGAGGGTGATCCCATAGGTGCTCCTTCTATCTGTTTATATCTTTGTCCATTGTGGATGAAGTACGTGTTGGAAAGGCAATGGTTGGTCAGATCTAGGATGTGCTTAGGGGGTTGTATTTGTTTTGGATAGCTGTCAAGGCTTCTTTAATAGGTACTTGAGTGAAGAGGGATATGACATCGAAGCTCACAAGTAGGTCGCTGGGTTGTAGGTTTTGTTTCTTTATTGTTTCTATGAAGTGGAAAGAATTTTGTACGTGTGAGGTGATGGATTCTGTGTAGGGCTGGAGTTGTTTGGCGAGAAATTTGGCAAGGTTCTGTAGAGGTGAGCCTATGGAGCTGACTATGGGTCTGAGTGGTGTTCCTTCTTTGTGTATCTTGGGGAGGCCATAGAGCTTAGGGCATCTAGATGATTTTTCTCTGGGGATGATTCTTTGTTGGATCTCTTCACTGATGGGCGGCTTTTATTTTGGATTTGGTGGTTTTCTCCAGATAGGTGGTGGGGTCTGTGTTTAGAGGTTTGTAGGCGGGGTCTTGGAGTAGGTTGGATAGTTTGGATTGGTAGTCAGATGTGTACATCACGACTGTGGCGTTGCCTTTGTCTGCTGGGAGGATGATTATGTTGTGGTCTTTCCTCAAGTTGCTGAGTGCTTTTTTTCTTCTTGTGTAAGTTGCTTCTGGGTGGACTGCTGGAGCAGAGGACGTTGGTGACTTCAAGTCTGATTTTATTGGCTGTGTCTGGGTTAATTTTGGTTAGGCTAGCTTCAACTCCACATATGATGTTTTCAGTGGGGATGCATTTGGGGGCAACAGCAAAGTTGAATCCTTTGGAAAGGACATTGGTTTCTGCCATGGTGAGGGTTCTGTCTGATATGTTGTGTACTGTTTGTTTCATGCATTGTTGTGGTGGGGGGTTGGGCTTCTGGCGTTTCTCTAGTCTTTGGAGTTTGTTGGTGTGTGTGTCTGTCTTGTGAAAGGTTTCTGTTTCGGCTCTCCAGAGGGCTAGTTGTTTGGATTTGTCCCAGAGTGCTGGGTGGATTTTGTTACTGAGTTTGAGGTGGAGGGTGAGTAGGTCCCTGTTGGTTTGGTCTGCTACACCCCCCTCCAACCCCCAAACTAAGCAAACTGACACACGCTATAAACACATAGCCAGACCTCAAACTCGGAGCCAAACCAAGGCCCAGAATGTCACATCACAGCCTTCCACCCAGGATACTACATCACAGAACTCAGGAGATCACAACACAAAACATCAGGAGGTTGCAACACAGACAACGACCCAGGAGATTACAGCACCACACCCAGGACGTCACAACAATAGAACTCAGAAGGTCATCACACAGCCCATTACCCAGGTCGTTACAACACAAAAGGCTGAGAGACACACAGCCAGCACCTCAGCCACACAGGGTCTCAGGAAAAAGCCATCCAATCTGCATACATCAACTCCACAAACCAATCAAAAAGTAACAACACATCCAACTCTGGAGTTTAAAAGGGAGAAACAGCCACGATCACACACTTCTCCCAGGAGGACGAAGCTGAAGGCACCAGCCTGAAGATGACGGATGAGATTTCGTCGAAACGTTGCCAAGGTATTCTCAATCTTACACGGGACAAGACCCGAATACACCAAGACCTACATATATATATATATATATATATATATATATATATATATATATATATGTGTGTGTGTGTGTGTGTGTGTGTGTGTGTGTATGTATTCATTCACAGCTTGATGGATTCTCTGTGTGTGTTTTCCCTTGCTCTTTGCTCTGACTGCATAACACATGCAAGTGGGAAACCTTTGAAAGAAGACAGACCTTTTCTGGTAGGTCATTAGTTGCCAAAAATACGGAATAAAGTGGACATATATTTATTGTCTTTTTCAATAGGAAGGGCTGAAAATTCAGCAACTCAAACAGCCTTCCTCTCTCTCCCTCCCTCTCCCTCCCTCTCTCCCCCCCTCTCTGTCTCTCTCTCTCTCTGTCTGTCTCTGTCTCTCTATCTCTGTCTGTCTCTGTCTCTCTCCCTCCCTCCCCCTGAATGTCCCAACCTTCAGATATGCTTGGAATAATATTTTCCATAGCTAGGAACTGCAGCAACACAAACCCAAAACAGGTATTAGATTAACAGGTGATCTAATGAAAGCTATGGCTTCATATAAAAGGGCCTTGGTGGCTCAAGCTGTTAAATGCCTGCAGTTAAGTTCCAGCTGCCTACAATTACTGTAGGCTCGAATCCCACCAGGCTCAAGGTTGACTCAGCCTTCCATCCTCTCGGGGTAGGTAAACTGAGGACCCAAGATTGTTGGGGGCAATAAGCTGACTTTGTAAAAATGCCGCCTAGTAATAAACAGGCATATACAATGGAATGAAGGCTATTGCTGAGCACACTGGGTTGTATCCTCAAAAATTGTAAGCCGCCCTGAGTCTTCGGAGAAGGGTGGCATATTGTAATTATATATATATATATATATATATATATATATATATTTCATTGATATTGCTTCAGGCCAATGACAATTATGCTGGCAAGATTTAAAATAAGCTTGATCTGGATGGTTAGAAAGGGTTGGTGAGGATGTGTGTGTGTATGTTCAGGCCTCAAATGACTGCTAAATTAATTCTGGTAATGAGCGCCCTCCCACATATTTTCAGGTAATTAGCTGAGTGGATTAATACCCAGGAATTCTGGTCAATTTTTTTCTGAAGCTGTAAGTTGATCTCAATAAGCAGGCATTATGATATATTTTTAAAACATTATCTCTCTCTGTCTGACTCCCTCATATTTCAAGCAAAGCTTATTAAAGCTGCAGATCGGTCGGGAATCTTTGCAAAGCTTAAAACTTTACAAATGAGTTTTTAAACTTTTAAGTACAGGTAGTCCTTGACTTATGACCACAATTGAGCCCAAAATGTCTGCTGTTTCTAGGTAAGGCATTTGTTAAGTGACTTATGCCCCATTTTACTGACCCTCACCTTATTCTTAAAATAATAGCTAGTATCTTCCTTCTGGGTTTAAGTAGCATAAGAGAACAAACTTGAGAGAGTTAGATACAAATTAACAGAGTTGGAAGGGATCTTGTAGGCCATCTAGTCCAACCCCACCCCGCCCAAGCAGGAGATCCTACACCATTTCTGACAGATGGCAGTCCAGTCTCTTCTTGAAAGCTTCCAGTGATGAAGCTCCCACAAGTTCTGAAGGCAGCTTCTGTTCCATGGGTTGATTGCTCTCATTGTCAGAAAGTTTCTCCTTATTTCCAGGTTGAATCTCTCCTTGTTCAGTTTCCACCCATTATTCCTAGTCTGGCCTTCGGGTGCCTTGGAAAATAGCTTGACTTATTTTAACTTCAAACAAGCTGGATCTGTTGAGATCTAAATCTAACTTTAGTAGACTTAATGAGGTGTGACAATTAACCTTATTTCTCTATTTGCATAACATGTTCTCCCCCCTTCAGTGATTTGGTTAAATGTGTTTTATGGATAGAAAAAAAATTAGGTAATCCAAGACACACGAAAAAAGGTTGGAAACAGAATGCAGGCGATGGACATTTACATATTTCCATGCAAGCATACAGTGCTGAACAACCTTGCCTTGCTATTGCCAGAGCAAAAAGTAGCCAGTATATATTGACACCTTGAAAATAACATCTTTAAACACCTACAGGCTAGTGAAAGTAATTTGAGCTTGAGAAGGATTCAGAAAGAAGCAGGGATAAAAAAAGGAAACCAGTAGTTCTGGAACACTGAAATTATTGTTGTTCAACTTAATCTAATTCCGAACGGATACTGCTTCAGGGTATAAAAAACACAACTGGGATATTCTTCATTTGTATTGTACATTATAATGAAACATTCAGACTCAGGCTGTTTTAATCAAATAAGATAACTGTGATTGTTGACATCCTCAGGTTGAGCGGAAAATGTCTATCTGAATATCTGTCACAACAGAAAAAAATGGAAGTGGGGTGTGTGTGTGGAAAGTGTTGTTATCCCAGCCTACTAAGTGTTGTGGTCCAGCAGCTGCCAGCAGAGCTGGCAGCAGACTTGAACAGTGAGGTGGTTGGGGAGTAACATGGGCCAATCCTGGAGTCTGGGGAAGGCTCTGATGGATTCTCTGTGTTGGAAGCAGAGATAGGGCCAGGGCCATCCAACATTTCCCAACTGCCTTCAGAGTTAGAGATAAGTGGGAAAGAAGAGTAGCTGGGGCCTGTTCCAGATGTGTGTATGCGCAGAGCTGTCAGGAGAGGAGAACAACTGAGGAACAGGGGCTGACTCGGGAAGAAAGGCACACATGGATGCTGAAAGGACCCTCCCTGAGGAATAAATAGAAACAAAAAGGGGAGTGGTGGTTGCAGGAGACAATAGTTCGTATTTCCTTCAGACGATTTGCTTATCGTGGTTTGTGACTCACAGAGAGTCCTTGCCAGGAATTAATTTATAGCTTTGCAACTGGCAGCTCTCGATCTGGCAATTATCCAAGGACTGATAAGGTCTGTTCTTGCAATTAAGGATTATTGCTGGGACTTTTATGTCTGTTGAATGCCATGAATTCACAGTAACTAAATAAAGAGGGTTTTGGGGGGGGGACAAGGAGTCTGTTTCTTGGTTCTGCTAAGGCTAGGTCGGAACACTAAATAGGAAATGTTTAGAGCTATCAGTATTCCTTTAATATGGATTTTCTTGAGGGAGCAGGAAGAATTCTTGCTGGTACTGAGTAACTAACCTGTCAAGATATCTTGCCAGGTTTCAGCACAAAACATCTTGATTTTGAACATGTCAATAAGTCTATTTTGATGGAGAACAAAGCCATAGCCGTAAAGAAAAACAAGATTTTTTTCTTTTACAAAAACCAAGGAAATGATAAATAATTCCTTATTCTAAGAAGCTGTTTAATAAAGATGACCAAACTCAGGCTCCATGCATTGATTTCATCTCTATTGTATTCCACATTCTTCTATCTTGAATTGTTGACTAATTTAAAGAAAAAAAAAACACAAATAGCCAAGAATGCTTCTTTCGAACCTTGTGGGAAGTTTATAAATTCCCTGCAGATAACACCAAGCAATCAGATTAAACAGAGTGCAAGTATGTATGTTTCAGACCAACATTTAAATGGAAATGTGGGTTTCAGGCAATTCTGAGGAAATTCATTCATAAACATTTTGCACTGTACTTGCATATAAAAAACATCAGTGATCCAGCATGGTCTTCCGCATTTTCAAAGGGGTTTGAATAGCAAGATATGATTTTAACAGAGTTCAGGATGTATGAAACACAGCAATGGGACAACAGTAAGAATAGTTCAAGTCTACTTCAAGAGTCATATGTTGAAAACAACTCCAAAACTTCAATGGATCAGGTCTACTGTATGACTGAAAAACAGCCTGAGGTAACAAAGTCTATGTGGCAAGAATCAAAGCAGAATTTGGACCCCGGAGCATGGAGAAGAAAGGACTCTGATATTTCAGGCCATTTTTTTCCAGTCTCTAAAATGTCTTCTTAAACTTCAGGTGATTAAGTCCTCCAAGGCTCAATTGATTTTTTTTTTTTTGGTTAATGCTTTCCTATTATTTTAATGCCAGGAGGGATCATTAGATCCCATAAGCTAAGGCTTTACAATCTGGCATTCTTAAGCCCTTCTGATCTTTGTTCCTTGACACAGCAGGGCTAACTTAAGTTCAAAGGCTGCTAAGTTGGTTGATTCTATGTCTGGGTTTAGAATTACAAGGATTATAGATGTGGATATGATTTGAGTCTACCAAGCCTCCATGTTAAGACAAGGATGATTAGTCAAGATAGAAGGCCTTTTTTAACATTTTCGTTAGAGTGGTTTTTACTTTTGGTATGGCTATGACTAATGAGTTGTAGTGTTATGTACCTCTTCAAATCACCAGAAAATTATTCAGGAATAGAATAGAATAGAGTGGAGTAGAGTAGAGTAGAGTAGAGTAGAGTAGAGTAGAGTAGAATAGAATAGAATAGAATAGAATAGAATAGAATAGAAAGCAGGGAATAGATAGAATAGAATGGAGTAGAGTAGAGTAGAGTAGAGTAGAGTAGAGTAGAGTAGAGTAGAGTAGAATAGAATAGATTAGAATAGGAATAGAATAAGAATAGGAATATAATTGGAAGGGACTTTGGAGGTCTTCTAATCCAGCCCCCTGCTCAAGCAGGAGAATCTATACAATCTCAGACAAGCAACTGTCCAGTCTCTTCTTAAAAACTTCCAATGATGGAGCGCCCACAACTTCTGGAAGCAAGTAGTTCCACTGGTTAATTGTCCTCACTGTTAGGAAGTTTCTCCTTAATTCCAGGTTTCTTCTCTCTTTGTTAGTTTCCAACCATTATTTCTCATCCTGCCCTCTGGTGCTTCATAGTATAATTTGATAAAATATGTCATATTCATTACTGATGCCTATCTTGTCTCTTTGCCTTTGTTTCAAATTATTCCATCAACCAGCTTCCTACAAAGAAATGGGCAACACAGTCTTACAGGGTTTAACACACTTTGGGACTACCCTTGAAAATAAGTGAATTTATCAATAACCGTCATAGTCCTCATCTGTGAAGAAAATGAAGGCATCATGGTGAAAAATACAGCATATAAGAAAATGTTCCCCTGGTATGTCTAAATGACAGTGGGGACATGTCCAGACTTACAGAATACAGAATAAAGACTTGGAAGAGACCTTGGAGCAGGGGTGGGCTGCTGGGGGTTCGCAGGGGTTCAGGAGAGCCCCTAGCTAAGATTCTGTGCAATTCAGAGAACCCCCAAATCCCATTCCTGGCTGCCCTCACCCACCCTACCCTGCCGTGCCCCAGCCCGGAGTCCCCACGCAGCCCATTTTGGAGGCAGGTAAGTGCAGGGTGGGCGCTGAGGCTCAGGGAGGGTGAAAAATGGGCCTCCCGGAAGTTCAGGAAGGCTGGAAATGGCCATTTTTGCCCTCCAAGAGACTCAAGGAAAGCCTCCGGAGCCCAGGGAAGGCAACCCCACCCCCACCATGTGTAGGAGGCTGACTAGGCCACACCCACCATGGCCATGCCCATCCAGCAACCGGGCAGAGAACACCTTGCTAAAATTTTTGAAGCCCACCCCTGCCTTGGAAGTCTTCAAGTCCAGCCTCCTGTTATATCATTCCACACTGATGACAGTCTAATCTCTTTGTTAAAAAGCCTCCAGTGATGCAGCACCCAGAACCTCTGGAGGCAAGCTGTTACACTAATTCGTTGTTCTCATCATTAAGAAATTTATCCTTGGTTGGAAGTCTCTTTGATAATCTTCCATCTCTTACTTTTTGTCCTGCCCTCCAGTGCTTTGGAGAATGGATCAACCACCTCTTTCCGGTAGTAGACCTTGAAGTCTGCTTTCAAGGCTATCCTTAGTTCTTCTTTTTGTCTGATAAGACATGCCTAATATTCCCATATCTGTTCATTGTACAGCTTTAGCCTCCAGTCCCCTTCGTGAAGGTCCCCTATGAAGGCCCCATTGAGAAGATCTTCTGGAGGAGGATCCAAGTTGGCCATAACAAGTAGAAGCAAAGCACCAGCAAAACCTGCTATTAATTATAGCAATTAAACAAAAACAAAAACCAAGAGTTGACCTTGTTATAAGAGTTGAATGACATGAATACATCAATAAAAACTGTTGTTGGGTTTTCTTTAATGAGGAAGAATGACAAATACTTCATTGCTTTATATGTATTCTCTTCATTAGTCTTGACAATTTCTTTCTGTGAATAAGTCAAGAATTACCCTTACAATAGATTTTATCATTCCTGGGTTTCGGCATAGCTGTTGGTGTAAAATGTATCAACTTTCCTAATGATATTCACTGCATCTTAGTAAATTAAGCCTCGCTTATAAAACACCTTACTGTTCATGAAATGCAATATTACCTTGTTAAATCTTTACTGCAAATGCAGTGGTTCATGTTACCAAAAGATAAGCATGTATTGTTTATCGTATTTCACTGATTTCAAATCACAATAATAATACTTGAGGGCATTTAAATATAAAGTAGTTCCTTTGAACTTCTGGAAAAGTGTGGCTTTTCCTTTTGCTACCACAAGATTATGTTCCCTATATACAGGGGTGGGATTCTACCAGCTTGGACTGGTTTGGTCGAACTGGATGTTTAAAGTTACATCTGGCTCACTGAACCAGTATTTCAACCGACCGGCTGGCCCTGACCACCCCACCCCTCCCAGGAGTCTCCACATGGTCCATTTTCAATGGAGGTCTGCACAGAGGCTCTGGGAGGGGGTAAAACAGGCCTTCCCAAAGTCCAGAAACAGGCCAGTTTCTGGAGGGCCTTCAGAGCCTGGGAGAGGCTGTTTAACCCTTCACAGAGGCCCAGGGAGGCCTCCGGACCCTTGGGAAGGCAAAAAATGGCCCTCACGGAAAAACTGGAAGTCATGAAATGGGCCTGTTTCCTGCTTCTGATGGGTCTCCAGAACTCAAGGGAGGCTGTTTTTGCCCTCCCAGAGGCCCAGGGGAAGCCTCCAGACCCTTGGGAGGGCGAAAACAGACTCCCCGGGCTCTGGAGGCCCACTGGAGGCTGGAAACAGGAAGCTCTAGTAGGCTACGCCCACCATGGCCATGCCCACCCAGCAACCAGGCAGCAAACCGGTTGCTGGGATTTTTAAATCCCACCCCTGCCTATATAGATTTATGTATATCTTTGCCCATTTAATCAGCAATAGAAATGGCTACTCTTCCGTCTGTTTGAAGATTCTTACTTATTAAATGTCTGGTTGGCTTTCTGGGTTTCCAAGGATTACAGCTTTTGGTTTTTCTAATACAGCATATCTTTTGAAATCTACAAAAAAAAAAAGCATTTCTTGATTTCTTTCTTTCTCAAGAGAGCCATCATCAGGTTTTATTGTCAGCATTTGTCCTTTGAAGGCCAAGATCATATGAGCATTTGAAGTCTCTTTCTGGCTTGCTCGGTAGCTGTTCATTTCTTTTCATTCCCTACAGTGTTCATTTCCACTGCTCTTTCCATTCTCCTATTTCTTTTTCTTTCTTTCTTTTGAAGACAGGATTTTTTTTTGCAAAAAATATGAGTCGGAAGCTGTTTATCTTGATGCATCCATCGGAGCAGTTTTTGCCTGAAGTCCTCATTACGCGAACACGGCCAAATTACGGAACGGAGGTCCAATGAGGTCAAGGAAGTGAATTTAGATTGCTCTGAAAGCAGAAGGAGTTAAATTCATAAAGAAGACATCACTCAGCAAGTAGTCCTCTTGGTGGCTTTGTTCTGCTTCCAGAATCAAAGATAACACATCTCGGCTGCCAGTTGCTAAAAGCATCTATTTAAGAATCCCATTCTGCTCTTGTCTATGATTATGAACTACTTGAATTTATCTGGTTGGCCCCTGTATGGAAGGCTGGCCTACTTGAATACTCGATCCAGTCCGGCAGGTGCGGTGTCCATCCTTTTCTTACCGTATAAGCTTTTTATGTGAAAAGGTTGAGTTACCACTGAACAAAATTGGTGCTAATTCGCAGCTATACACAAAGGCTGCTTTAAAAGATAATTAGGGTAACCTCTCTCTAATCTGGAGTTGGTAAACAATAGTAATGTGTCCCAGTTCCTTTGGCACACCATTTTGTCCCCTGTTTGAAGCACACAAATTGGCTGCCTTGAGTTCTCCCCAAAAATGTAGATATTGTAGGAAAAATGAAATAAAAGGGAAATCTATAATTGAATCTGTTACCTGCCTCTTGACTATGGCAAATGAATTGCTCACTGCCATAATGATCCAATAAGCCTTATTCGTTCATGCCTTTCTCTTTCTTTTTTCCTCTCCTTTTCTCTCCATTCGTCCCCTCGGTCTCTTTATAACTACATTGCTAATAAAATAGTGGAGTTTCATCCATAATCACACAATTCTTTATAAATATATATATATTTGTAGATTTTCACGGGTAAAGGTATGTAGGTCTTGGTGTATTTGGGTCTTGTCCCATGTAAGATTGAGAGTATCTTGGTGATGTTTTGATGAGATCCCACTCGCCATCTTCAGGCTGGTGTCTTTGGCTTTGTGCTTCTGCCAGTAAAGCGTGATCTGAGCTGCCTTCTGTCTATAAACCAAGGCCCGGAATGTCACATCACAGCCTTCCACCCAGGATACTAAATCATGGAACTCAGGAGATTACAACACAAAACCTCAGGAGGTTGCAACACAGACAACGACCCAGGAGATTACAGCACAAGACCCAGGATGTCACAACAATAAAACTCAGAAGGTCATCACACAGCCCACTACCCAGGTAGCTACAACACAAAAGGCTGAAGGACACACAGCCACTACCTCAGCCACACAGGCTCTCACGAAAAAGCCAACCAATCAGCAAACATCAGCTCCATCAACCAATCAAGAAGCGACAACACAGCCAACAACACAGCCAACCAACCCGCTTACAACAGAGCCAGCACACCACACCTCCCCTCCAGTATTTATAGAGAGAAGGCAGCTCAGATCACGCTTTGCTGGCAGAAGCACAAAGCCAAAGACACCAGCCTGAAGATGGTGAGTTGGATCTCATTGAAACGTCGCCAAGATACTCTCAATATTACATGGGACAAGACCCGAATACACCAAGACCTACACACACACACACACACACACACACACACATATATATATATATATATATATATATATAGTGTGACATAGAAGCAGTGGATTTTATCTCTGCCATCTCAACAAAGCTCAATATAAGTAAAATAATGCTAAGAGGATGCTTAAAAGTAAAAAAGAATGAAGTATTAAAGATGGAGAGGAAAAAAGTAATTATCTGTCAATTGTCCGATGAGGGCACCCAAAACAAGCAAACACTTTCGGGAGCTTTGAATTCTCAAAAGTAAAACTTCATTGGATATACCATTTTGGTCCTGAAGAATGGTACTTACCTATAAAGCCCTATATGGCTTAGGGTCGGGGTACTTGCGGGAACGTCTCTTGCCAGCATCGAATGCCCATCACCCGGTGCGCACCCACAGACAGGGCCTCCTTGGGGTACTGTTGGCCAGACAATGTCGGCTGGTGGTCCCTAGGGGTAGGGCCTTCTCGGTGGGAGCGCCCACTCTATGGAACCAGCTACCCCTGGAGCTACAATTGGCCCCCGACCTCCGCTCCTTCTGCCGTGGCCTAAAGACAAGGTTATTTGAACGAGCCGGCCTGGACTGAGGCAGGGGCATCATAGCTTTTAAATGTTATGTCCTTGGGTTTTAGATGATTTGTTTGGTTGAATTGGGTTTAATAATTTTTAAATGATCTTAACTTTGGTATTGTGTGTTTTTATGATGTGAGCTGCCCTGAGTCCCTAGGGAGATAGGGCAGCATACAAGACCAAACAAATTAAATAAATACATACATACATACATACATACATACATACATACATACATACATAAGAATCTAAACCATCTCTGGTTTCCCCACACAAATGCTTGCCTAGTTAAACATTAGCTTTCCTTTCTCTCCACCCCTGGGTGATCACATTGTCCAATTATGAGATGTCTTTCTGTTATGGGAACAGTCCGCCTCTGTCTCAAGCACCTGCAGTCATGACCTTGATGGTTTCCAGCCTCTCATGGTCCGTGAACATATTCTCAGCACTCCATTCCACCCTTCCCTCCCCCCAGTTCATTGGCAAGTTGAATAGCGGTAAGGTTTGTGTTATGTATGCAGGTTTGAACGTCATTGGTTAAGTTTGAACTATTCTTGTAAAATGTCAGAAATGATTGGTTTAAATAGTGCGGGAAAACCCTGCACTCTGATTGGCTGGCAACTGCGGCTGCTGGCTATTAGTAGCAGCCACAGTCCAGCCAAATCGGGTCTGTTATGAGCTGTAGTCACTAATAAACTCATCATCTCAAATGATCTCAGCCTCAGAGCTCACTGTAACAGCATTGCCAAAAAGCATTAAAAGTTGTTAACCTAATTTTGCAAAGCTTCTTTTTCGGTAACATTGAATTGCTAACTAGGGCATAAAAAACTTTTGCCAGACCAATTCTTGAATGCAGCTTATCTGCCAGAACCCACACTGTATATCAGACATTAACATGATTGAACGAGTTCAGAGGTATTTCTTGAGAAGACTACTCCACTCCTCTACTCACAATAGAATTCCCTATGCCTCCAGGCTTGAAATTTTGGACTTGGACAATCTGGAACTGTACCAGCTGTGGTCCAATCTAAGCATAGTACACAAAATTGTCTGATACAACATCTTGCCTGTCAATGACTTCTTCAGCTTCAACCACAATAACACATGGGCAAACAATCGATACAAACTCAAGGTAAACAGCTTAAACTCGATTGCAGAAATATGACTTCAGCAACAGAGTGGTCAACACCTGGAATGTTCTACCCTAACTCTGTTGTAACAGCCTCAAACCTTCACAGCTTCAACCTCAAACTGTCTACTGTGGACCTCACCCCATTCCTAAGAGGTCCTTAAAGGGGGCGTGCATAAGCGCACACCATCCCTGTCTTACTGTCCCCATTTATCTGTATTTACTTCATTTATTCATGTTTATGTTCATACCTACTTGCTATCTTGTACATGTTTGACAAGCAATAAACAATATTTGTAGGTTAGGATTAAACTCTGGAATTCTTGATGTTCTCTGAGCTTGGCTGTTTTCTTGTACATGTTTCATTACCCAACTAGGCAACAATATCAGTGCTAGAAAGGTTACGTGGCTCTTTTGTTCGCTGGTGAATGTGTCTTTCAAGGAGAGTGCAATCTCTGATACACATTTATGGGAGGAAAAGGAAACAGTTTAGGACAATTTCAACCCATTGTGCAAGGTGCTAAGGAAGGGAGGCCATTTTATTTCAGTGCTTGCTCCAACATTTTCAGCCTTGAAGTGTCTATTGAGTCAGCGAGCGAGCGAGAGAGAACAACTATTGTATCATGCTGCTTCTATTGCATTTAATTTCTTGGGCTTATAGCTGGGAAAGAGATTTCACTGGAGCCTGCTCAACTCTTTAATTTCACAAGAATTCATAGTGAACGCTTCTAAAGCAGGTGACCAACGTTTCCTTTAGCTGTGCTTCTTTAGTTGGTCTGAACTGCTTGCTGTATTGGAAGCGTTTTTCTCATACCTGAAAGAAAAGGCTTTGTTTTTCCTGCTAAACTTTAGAGGGAGGAAGGAATAAAAGCAGAACTCCCCAGAAAAAAGATCTTTGTTGAAAAGCAAAGGATCCTAAGATGTGTAGTGCTGCGGGAAGTTGTTACTGAGAAGCACATGAGACCGTCTCTCTTTTTCTACAATTTCAGAGCAGATTTTCCCTGTCTGGTACCAGCTTGAGGTTCACTTCTTTTCTTGTGTGTTTTCATCTTTCAGTGCTCCCAATGTCACTGAAGAAAGCTATCTTTTTAACCCTGCTTTGTTAGCAGATGATTTATATCTCTTATTGCTATTAGGATAGGACACACACAAACACACACGCACAGAGTCTGAGTTCAAGACATTCGCCATCTATATTTCCCAAGAGATTTACATTGCCATCAAATTATAGAAGTCTAAAGAACAATTTGAGCAAATCTTAGGAGGTTATTTTAGATTAGATGTGCCCACTTTAGCCTAGAGGTACTGTAGGCCAACTTTGTTTCGCCTTCACCATTTTCATTGGACCAAGAAAAGCCATCTTTTTTTAAAAAAAATTACATTTATATGCTGCCCTTCTCCGGAGACTCAGGGCGGCTTACAATTTTTTGGGATACAACCCAGTGTGCTCAGCAATAGCCTTCATTCCATTGTATATGCCTGTTTATTACTAGGCGGCATTTTTACAAAGTCAGCTTATTGCCCCCAACAATCTTGGGTCCTCAATTTACCTACCCCGAGAGGATGGAAGGCTGAGTCAACCTTGAGCCTGGTGGGATTCGAGCCTACAGCAGTTGTAGGCAGCTGGAGCTTAAGTGCAGGCAATTAACAGCCTGAGCCACCAAGGCCCTTGTTATCTTCCCTTGTCTGTTTCCAGATAGTTCTGGAGTAATACCAGTGTTTGGACTGGTTCAGGCAAACCGGTTGTTCCAAAGTTCAGCTGGCCACGCCCACTCACCCCCGGCCTTTCCTGTCCTTTATTTCCTGCTTTGTAGCTCATCTCAATCATGCGGCACAGCTGATTCCCCCCCTCACTGTTCTACTTAACATAGCTGACTTGAAAGGTAAACTGCTGAGCTTCTAAATGCTCCATTTTCAGAGAAGCATGTGCTCACCGAACCCATTGCTAAATCAGCAGCATCCCATTACTGAGTAGCACATTTGCATCTCACTTCTCTCACCCCTCTTCTCTCTCTCTCCCTCCCTCCCTCCCTCCCTCCCTCCATCTCTCTCCCCACCCCATCTATCTATCACCTGCCTATCAACTATCTAGCTATTACTGTGTTTCCCCGAAAATAAGACCTACCCTGAAAGTAAGACCTAGCACTATTTTCTAAACCTGCCCTAATATAAGACCTACCCCGAAAATAAGACCTAGTGTAAATCTCCAGTTCCAGGAAGACTTTTCAGGGAGCAACCGTGCACCCGCGAAACACCCCCCCTACACACTCACACCCACTATTTGGCACCATAAATATATAAGACCTACCCCGAAAATAAGACCTAGTGTGTTTTTGGGAGCCAAAAAATATATAAGACAGTGTCTTATTTTCGAGGAAACACGGTATCTATCTAGCAATATAGTTATCTACAATCTTCCTTCCCTCCTTTCCTTCTTTGTAGCCTCCAATTTCACAAAAAGCTGCTCTGAGTAAAATAGCAATTAAAACCATATCCATATACAATATTACAGTTCAATTTTGTTTACTTCTTTTTTGTATAATTTCTTCATTGGCCTGGAGAGTCCTGGAGGAAAACTTCTTCAAGGGTGAAGAATTCTGTTTATTAATGGCTCCTTTAAAAAAAAATCCCTCTGATTTTTCCCCATATTATACCTAGTGTTTTACAAAAGCGGTGGGATCCCTATTTTTTAATCTATCATTTTACATCTAATTGTGTGTGTGTGTGTGTGTGTGTCCAGGGGCCTGCATGCATTGCATGATATGCTGCAAACTATCACAGTAATTGCTATTTTGATTAAGCAATTGAATTTTGCACATGCATCATGCCATATTTTCAGGAAATCCGGAAATTAAGAAACAAACTGTGTGTGTTTGTGTGTGTGTGAGTGTACACACAAACTGGATTTAAAAAACAAACAGGGAGCCTGTGGTCTTCTATAGGTTGCTAAAACATATCCACAGTAGTCGCAGGAGCATGATTAATAATAATATATATATATTTGGGGTGGGAAACAGGTTCACCCATGCCTTTAAAAAAAATTAAATGTCATAGTTGCATATTTTATATTACTTTAGATTTATTCCCAAATAGGCTTCCCCATTGTTTTCAAAAATTGTCTTAGGATGTACTTGCAATCTGTTTGACCCTGATCTCGGATTAATCAAGTGGAAGTCAAGGGATTTAATTATTTCCTCATATTACTAGAGACCATGACATTAATGTTTATTCTTTATCCAGTTTTCCGTTTTATAAATAATGCAACCATGATATAAATGTTGGGCCTTGCAGAGACTAACATGCTCATGTATCTGTGCCCTTATGTTTTCTTCTTCCTTATATTATTAAAAGAAACATGCTGAATTGTATGCCTTTGGAGTGACACAGAAATTATTAACTTCTGTAGGTATGGGGGGATACAATCTTAATCTTTGCATATTTGAAATTTATTCTTATGGATATTGAACTTAGCTTGCAGATCTAAGAAAGCAATTGAAATGTCAATTAGGAATTCAATCACCTATGGATATTCACACTTTCCGCTCGTTCCTTCGACCCAGACTAAGCATTTTCTTCCAATTTTATGGCTGCTGTTATGCCATAAAGAATCCTTGCCATCAGAATTTTGTAATTCAATAATGAAGGCAAGAAAGTTTTTGCACAGGTCTGCTAATTCTCTTTTATTGCAGCCTGAGCTCATCTTCATTATGGATTGATGAAACCTCATCAAATAGAATTGAGCTGCCATCTATTCTAATCTAATTATTAGTTTAATTTACAGTGGCACAAGGCACGAGTTGCTGACCTGTAAATCTGCTACATAAAACATACTCCGAGGTGTTGCAGTGTAAATAAATTAGAGGGCGGGGGAAGTGAATATTAATGAAAAGTCCCCTGGGCAAGGAAGGAAGGAAAGGGGAGGGGGGACTTCAAAGGCCTTTACAAGCATTATGTATCAAGAAAACAACGTTCTCCCAATACAATTAGTGGCTACCATCCAGATCCTTTGTCCATGGAATTCAAGGATTAGAGATTCTGTGTGATGACCCAGGGTGGGATACAAAAGCAACAAAGTCACAAAAATAGGTGAAGTCCCTTTAATTTCTTCAACTGGGCCTCCAAGGTCCAATTATCATTGACTGGAGGAAAAAAAACTCCCCCACTAACAGTTACGAAAAGGAAGAATTTCCATTCAAACTCAAAATACATATAAATTATAAATAGAAAAAAATAACACAAGCCACACTGAAGCAATTAATGAGACAAGGCAGGATAAGGGCTTGAAGACGTCCACAGATATCGAAATACACACACTGGGAAGGACACCAGAACTCAGATAAGAACTGACAAACTAGAATTATTTCCATGCTTTGCTCCAGCACTGGGCACAGTTTGTCCTTTTAAACAGTCCTCCCAGCTGCAGCCCATGAAGGGGATCAGGGCCCTTTCCTCCCCCATAGACCACACCATTCACATTTCTTCCTTGTCTGCTCCTCCCTGCGTGCCCTAGGATGAAGAGGGGCTGGACCTGGATCTTCCTCTGAATGCCCAGATGGCCTGTCTCCTTCCCCAGTTTCCTCCACAACCTCTGAGCCACACTCCCACTCCCTGTCAGCTGTTCCTCCTCTTCCTCGGAGTCAGATTCTAACAAGGGCATGACATTCTGCTTTTGGTAGACAAGAGGCAAATGTAAGATGCTTGGAAGATATAAGAGATGAGTTAGCTGCTTGACCTTTTCTATTCAAATTCCATTTTCTTCACTGCCAATAGGATGGAAAAAAGCCTTCCATGTTTTCCTCTACTGGTTTCTCCTGACAGCTACCTGTTCAATCTGATCCAACAGGTCTTTTTCTGTTGTAAGGCCTGCCTTACAGAATATTCTATCCTCAGAGCCATGGTGGCATAGTGGCTAGAATGCAGTACTGCAGGCTACTTCTGCTGACTGCCGGCTGGCTGCAATTTGGCAGTTCAAATCTCACCAGCTCAAAGTTGACTCTGCCTTCCATCCTTCCAAGGTGGGTAAAATGAGGACCCAGATTGCTGGGGGCAATAAGCCGACTCTGTAAATCACTTAAAGAGGGCTGTAAAAGCACTGTGAAGCAGTATACAAGTCTAAGTGCTAGTGCTATTGCTATACTTGGAGATTAGAATAGCCCCGACCCTGTTAGATTTTTGCAAAGTTTTAAAACTTGGCTATGTATCCAGGCCTGGGGCTCAGAATGTCCTAAGGGCTCAGTTATTTGGCTTTATTATTAGCTGATGAATCATCATGGCTGCTGTTTGTACTTATTTATTTCATAAATGTTTCTATTGTTATAATGTCATTTTTTAAAAACTGTTTTATAAGGTTAGATTTGGAAGCTGCACAGAGTTGGTTGGTTGAGTTGGGCAGCTATGGAAGTCAAATAATGCAGTTCTGCAGACTAACTCACTGCTCACTGCAGGAGTTCAATTTTCACTGACTCAACATTGACTCAGCCTTCCATCCTTCCAAGATAGGTATAATGAGGGCCCGGATTGTTGGGGGCAATATGCTGACTCTGTAAATCACTTAGAGAGGGCTGTAAAGCACTCTGAAGAGGTATATAAGTCTAAGTCCTATTGCTATTGCTAACTCTGCCCCCTGGCAACAATTCAATTCTGACCAGTTCAACATTAACTCAGCCTTCCATCCTTCCATTGTCAGTTAAATGAGGATCCAGATCACTGGGGGCAATACACTGACTCTGCAAACCGCTTAGAAAGGGCTGTAAAGCACTGTGAAGCGCTATATAAGTCTAAGTGCTATTGTTATTTCTAAATAAACTTGTCTTTGGCTACCCAACACTTTGACTTAAATGGCTCGAGAGCACAGCTGGCTACTCCATTTTGGGAAATGATTTGAGTCAGCTCATCATGTTAGACAAAGTGCAGGAAAGAAAACAAAGGCCTTTCTGAAGTGAGCAGAAACACCTTCCATTATACAGTCTAAATAGGTAACCGAGAACAAGAAAGCCCAGTGGACATTGGTAGGGGGAGTTTAATTTGTTGTTTGCTTCCAACTTCTTTTTTCCCCCCCTGCGGGACTGATAATACAGATGAAGATATAGACAGAGATAACAGTAGGAGGTTTAGATAGAAGCTCTCCATTCTCACCTTCCCACATATAATATACCTATGCCCCATAGTCTATTATCTTCTTCAATAAGAAAAAAAATACGCTTATTTCATTTCAAGAGAATATAGTTTGGTATTTCTGTGTTAATAAATAGTGCAAATAGTGATGACTACATCTAACATTTTTTAACTATTTATTTATTATGAATGTATGTTTTTAGCTGTGAGCCGCCCTGAGTCTTCGGACATGGGGCAGCATACAAGTCCAATAAATAATAATAATAATAATAATAATAATAATAATAATAATAATAACAACAACAACAACAACAACAACAACACTCTGCACGGGGGAAATATTTTGAATTTTTTCCCAGGAATCATAGCAGTGTTTACAATGCTATTTTCCTTTGTCAATTCTAGCATCTACTTGAATTGCTCCTAGGATTGCACCCCCTTGGCTCCTAAACATCTATTAATGACTACCTATATCAGGGGTCTCCAACCTTAACTTTAAGACTTGTGGACTTCAACTCCGCAAAGCTGGCTGAGGAATTCTGGGAGTTGAAGTCCACAAGTCTTAAAGTTGCTAGTTAAAGTTGGAGACCTCTGACCTATATAACATCCAGGTAGTCCTTGATTTACAGCAGTTCAGTTAGTGACTGTTTAAGTTAACAGCGGTGGAGAGGAACAATGGTGAACAGGGAGGCAAAAAATTTTTTTTGAACCCAAATGCAAAAATGGATGCTAGGACGAGATTCAGGATGGAATTCCATGCTTTAAAATGGTGTTGCTTGCTGTTTTTGAAAAATCAAGCCTTTTTGGTGCCCGGGGAAGAAAATGGTTGACTGCGTAGTCAGGAAAACCGATGCCCGGGGAGGCAAATTTTTTTACAATCCAATTGCAAAAACGGATGCTAGGATGAGATTCTGGGTGGAATTCCATACTTAAAAATGGTGTTTCTTGCTGTTTTTAAAAATCAAGCAATTTTGGTGTCGGGGGAAGAAAACGCGTGATTCCGTGCTGAAAAAAGTAACTTATGATATTTTTCACACTTAACAACTGTTGCAGTATCCCATGATCATGTGATCAAAATTCAGATGCTTGGCAACTGACTCATATTTATGATGGTTGCAGCGTCCTGGGGCCATAGGATCCCCTTGTGCAAGCAAAGTCAATGGAGAAGCCAGATTCCCTTAAGAACTATGTTATCAACTTAACAACTGCAGTGATTCATTTTACAAGTGTGGCAAGAGACATCATAACATAAGGCAAAACTCAGCAACTGAAATTTTGGGCTCAATTGTGGTCATAAGTTGAGGATACCTATAGTCTTTTTTTTTTGGTGGCACAGGGTGCCATTTTCTATTTATTTCCTTAAAATAAATTGGAAAATTCTTAAAGCAGCACCTGGCAATTTCCATGTAATCCCAATCTCAGCTCATGGTTGAGTATCCACTTTAATGCTCTATGTACTTGTGACTCTAGGAGACAAAATATGAGTTTATTCAGGTTGTCTTCTTTTCTGTGGGACATTCTGATTCCTCTTCTAGTAGGCCAAGCAATAGTTATCTGTTGGTTTCAAGATAAGCCTATCCATCCATCCATCCATCCATCCATCCATCCATCCATCCATCTATCTATCTATCTATCTATCTATCTATCTATCTATCTACTGGTAGACAAATATACAATATATATAGGCCAATATATATTGTATATTTGTCTAGTAGTATCTAGATAGATGATAGATGATAGATGATAGATAGATAGATAGATAGATAGATAGATAGATAGATAGATAGATAGATGATAGACAGAGACAGACAGACAGAAAGACAGACAGAGAGAGAGAGAGAGAGAGAGAGAGAGAGAGAGAGAGAGAGAGATTTATAAATCAGATTTCTGTATAGACAGAAATAGAGAAATATATTTATAAATATATATAGATTATAGATAGATACCTCTATTTCTATATCTGTATTTATATCTATCTATCTCTATTTCTATCTATACATCTCTATCACTATCTATACATCTCTATCTATCTATCTATCTATCTATCTATCTATCTACCTACCTATCTTTCTATCAATCTATCATCTATCTAGATATATTTCCCAGCTATCGCTTGCCTCTCAACCATAATGAAAAGCTCATTTAAACAAGCCAGAATAAAAGAAGCTAATAAACCTAGGTAGAAACATAACATCCAAGGTCAGGCCTAATTGAGCATACCCAACAGCTGTTTGTTACATTATTCAATTAAAGAGCACTTTAACAACAACGAGAACTAAAAATGCCCATCTAGTACTGTCCATTATTTTCTTGCTTCCTCCCTCTTTCCCCTCTTTTTAGATGTATTAAATATGGCTAATTTGGTCCTTCATTTCTGCCTCGGCCTGCCAATTGTTCTTAAAATTCACAGCAGAACTGGGAAGGGAGTAAAATCAGTATCTGAATATAGATTGCATTCATTAGATCAAACTTGCATGGAATAAATCTTCCTGAACATATTAACAAAAGAAGCTGGCTTCTTTTGCCAATAACACCACCCATCTATAAATTACAGCTACCGTCATAAATGTGGTATTAATTTTCCCTGTAACTGTTTAAACAATGCACATGTTTTCAATACAGGCCATTAATTTTAATTACCAACATGTAGTATAGGAGAAAATATTCTGGCTGTTGCAGGGGGAGGAATATTGTTAAGTCAGGTTGCACTCTTGATTATCTGTCTGGAAGGCAGAAGGAGATGCCTCTCTGTTTTAGAACAAGTTCATGTAAAGATTTTGATGCATTGACCCCAACACATTGACTTCTATCTTCAATTGGTTCCGTTTGTTTATTCAAGAATTGTTCTAAATAAGGATAGTGGTTATCCATCTTCACTTCTTCCATGTGATCATTGCACTATGAAGAATCTTGGGTGGGTGGGTGTAGAGTGATCTTTTCCAAAGGAAATTCTTAGCAGATCTCACTGTTTTGTTTTTGTTGTTGTTAATGGCGAAGTCATGTCCGACCCATCGCAACCCTACAGACAACGTTCCTCCAGGCCTTCCTGTCCTCTACCATCTCTGGAGTCCATTTAAGCTCATGCCAACTACTTCAGTGACTCCATCCAGCCACCTCATTCTCTGCCGTTTCCTTCTTCTTCTTTTGCTCTCAATCATTCCCAGCATTAGGCTCTTCTCCAGTGAGGATCTCACTGTATGGCCTGCGATAAATCTTCCAAAGATTGGTTAATTGATTCATTTATTAGACTTTTTTTTAAATCCTGCCTTTATTACTTCATTGGTAACCCAAAGAGGTGAACATACACCTAATACTCTTTCTTCCTCCTATCTTCACAACACAACAACAACAACCTTGTGAAGTGGATTGGACTAAGAGAGAGAGAGCCAGAGGGACTAGCCCAAAGTCACCCAATAAGCTATCATGCCTAAAGCAGACTGGAACTCACAAGTATCTAGTTTCTAGGCCATTACCTTATCTACTTCACAAAATATTCACTCAATCTATCTACAGAAACCAGAAGGGACTCAATTGCTTAAAAGAGCCTTTTAAAAAATTATTTTAGCAATCTTGAAACTGATGATCTCTCTATTCTGGCATGTTATCCCACATTGGAATTAGATGGTTTAGCTCCCTTAGATGTATTGATTCTCTCTCTCTTCTATCTATCTATCTATCTATCTATCTATCTATCTATCTATCTATCTATCCTCTCTCCCTCCCTCCCTACACAGACACACACAGATACAGAGAGAGAAGAGAGAGAGAGAGAGAGCAATATACACAGACATGCACACACTCATGTACCCTTGAAATACATCGCAATACAGGAATATAGCATCAAGTAAACCATTGGTCCATATAATTCAACTTTTAAACTGGAAGGCATTTCCCAAACTGAGTGGTTTCATTCCTACCTGAAGATGCTGAAGATTTACAGAATCAGACACCTTCAGCATGAAAAATAGATGAATTCCCACTGAGTTATATTTATTCTGAAGGATATATGGGTTGGGCTGACAGTTTCAGAATTAAGATTTCTCAATCACAGTTAAGTAATCTTTAGATGATTAGTTTTCTATGTAGTATTCAAATTTGATTAAAAACAAATCGTATTCATTATGATTCAAGTACTCTGGCTACATTTGCCCACAATTCCAAGCCATAATGTGTTTAGGACACACATTTTGTGTGAACCCAAACATTGTGTGTTGGTATTTATCAGTGATGCCCAATGTTACGTATGGATCTATTTATTGCATTTTGTTCAAGAAGTCAACAACTCCGGCTTAGTGCTCGTATCTCAAATGGTACCAGTCCAGACACATGTGATATTTGGTATCTTCCTTGGATAGGAACAGAATACCATTTTAAACCTTTAATGTTGTATTATTCTTGCACTCCATGCATAGAGCACTGGTCCTTATTCACTTCAGATCAAATTAGCATCATAGATGCTTAGGGGGTTGGAGGCTAAACCATAGGAAGTGGGTATGTCGAGTCTTAACAGAGCAAAGGACTAGGGATGACTTGATAGCAGTCTTCCAGTACTTGAGGGACTTTCACAGAGAAGAGGAGGTCAACTTATTCTCCAAAGCATTTGATGGCAGGAGAAGAAGTAGTGGATGGGGAAACAAGAGAAGCAACCTACAACTAAATATATTATTTCTGACAATGAAGACAGTTAACCAATGGAATATGGCTACTCCATCACTGGAGGTTTTTAAGAAGAGACTGGACAGCCATTTGTCTGAAATCCCATAGGGTCTCTGACCCCCAAGGTCACCTCCAACTGCTTCCAATTTGGCAGCTATCCCTGCTGGTTTTATACACAAAGTATGTGTTTGTTAACAAAGTTTCCTAAAACTAGAACTTAAGCAGGGCTATCCTTTCTGCCTGCCTGCCCCAATATAGGTTTATGGTTTTGCATATATAACTTTGCTTTTTTTAGTTACTATGATTAGAGATCATAGAAAATATTTCATTTATGTCTTTAATTGAGAATACCCACCTACCAGGGACACAACAAGAAAGAAAAATGAAATGGATCCATATACTTTTTCCACTGCTTTCAATAATGGTAGTTTATTAATATAGTTGATGATATAGGACCATACCTCCAGGTACTAACTTATGACATTCATACATTGGTTTCTCTTCTCTTATGATATTCAGCGCAATATCAACTGATGGATGTACATGATAAAATGCTTCCTTTTCATTGCCTTGGATAATCGTAAAATAAGCCAGGCTTGTGTTTTCATCTTCCTTCCATCAGTTTGGGTAAGTTGTACATAATTTACCCCTCCCCTTTAACAAAATATAGCTTTGAGCTTCTCAATACTATTTCTATAAAGGCATGAGAGAGGTGTGGTTCATATGAACGGTTTCTCTGCTGGGATGGTGGAGAACATAGAGACCTTAATGGGAATCTGGAAACCCTGCTGATTTATGACTTTGTACAACTCTCATTAGGCACCCACCTCAATGTGTAGCATCCCATAAATTATGTAGTGTGCTGTAAAAAGCTATAAATTGTCATTCTCTCCTTGATGTATTACTATTAAATACTTTCATACTCTGTTGCCATTGTGAGTTTCAACAGTTTTCCTGCCTGGTAAGTTCTCCTGGTAAGTTGGGAGCTTGGGACTTCCAAAGACAGGGTGGCTGATTTAGGTCACACAATTGCCTTGCAGCTGCAAAATCAGAGGATAAGCTAATGTTCCAGAAGAAACTACCATTGATCACCCAGCACTGTTTCCCATTATCAAGCTTTTCTGAAGATTCATTACAAAGAGTTGTATTGCCCTCAACTTCTTCTTCCGGATTATATGTGGAAGAACTTGACAGTTACAAAATTAGAACACCAGAAGTCTATGGAGATTCTCAGTCATCCAGGTCATGGTTGTCCCAAAGGTGCTTTTTCAAGAAGCAACTGGACTTTCTTGTTTTTCTTTGAAGATATTTCGTTTCTCATCCAAGAAGGCTTCTTCAGCTATGAGCTGAAGAAGCTTCTTGGATGAGAAGCAAAACGTCTTCAAAGAAAAACAAGAAAGTCCAGTTGCCTCTTGAAAAAGCACCTTTGGGATAGAAGACTAGAATAACTCTGAGGTCCCTTCCAACTCTGTAATTTTGTTAAATTAAGCTATTGGTGTAAAAGGCCCAATGGTGATTAAAAAAAACATAAAATCAATAAGGAGACTTTTCTACCATGTTGAAAAGCAGATCTTCATTTTTAACAGAATGACCCAGCTTTTATCTCTGTGTGCATATTAAAAGCAGCCATGTAGCAATGTAGGAGGTGCTATTGCTGGGAGGCCTCAAGATTAATCCCAGCCAATGAAGGTAGAAACCACTTTCTAAATTCTATTGTCAATATTGGACTGGACAGAGCTTTCCAAGTACAAAGCAAATTCACTTGGTTGATTGACAGAAGGATTTAGAGAAATTCTCACAGGTGTCTAAAATTCTTTGAAGTGTGACAAAATATTTCATCACATCATAGGGTACCCCCCTCTCTCCTTTCCTCCTTTCTTCCCTCTCCCCTCCCTCTCTCCCTCCTTCCTTATAATATCTTAAGCATTGATGATTGTATCTGAGTCAATTTTAAGTATTTCCAAGAAAAATATTTCCCAGCTTAACATAAACAAATGAACAAGTACGAGCCACGGTGGTGGTGAGAATGCAGTGGTTAGAGTGCGGTACTGCAGGCTACTTCTGCTGCTTGCCGGCTGCCTGCAATTTGGCGGTTCAAATCTTACCAGGCTCAAGGTTGACTCAGCCTTCCATCCCTCTAATGTGGGTAAAATGAGGACTCAGATTGTTGGGGCTGACTCTGTAAACTGCTTAGAGAGGGCTGTAAAGCACTGTGAAGTCTAAGTGCTATTGCTATTTTGGATTTTTTTATTTAAATCTGTCTCATTTGAAACTGAGGACGACTCCTTTACAGTTTATTATTGATAACATAAGAATGACTCTCTGTGCTTTCCCCTCCTGTGTCTATTATAAATATCCTTCCTTATAACACAGGCAGATGCAAAGAAGATGCAATGTTGATTTCTTTTGAAATATGCTGTTTTCTTTTTAATGTTCACTCATTGTTTTTAAACAGTATTATCTCTCAGCAGCCTTGAGGGATCAGGACAGGAAAATGAAATGAAAATGTATTTATGCTCAGGGCCTCAGAAGTCTGGTTTACTCTGCAGCACAATTCCATTTGACATCAACAGTGTAATTATAGCTAATCTAATGCCACTGATATAGTTGACCATGTTTTTTTCCCCTCTCTGGCTGAGTTCTGGGAACAATTTTTCCTCCTCCTTGGAGGTTAACTTCAAGTTGTTCTAGACCTGAAGTTGAATATTGCATTATGAAATTATTCATTCCCCCCACTCAATCTGATTTCATTTCAAAAATATTTCATATCCTACTGCTATTTTACCTGTGAATGTCTTCTTTCTGTCTGTCTTTTTCTTCAGTGCCTCTAGTGGTGTTGTTAGAAGACTGGAAATTAAATTTGAAAAAAAAAATAAGTTTGAACAAGTAAAATACTTCACGTTTGTTATTTTTGCTTGTCTGTGTCTTACCACAGGGCAATGGACTGACAGCATCAGGTTGATCCAGGGGGCATTAGAGATTCATAATATTTTTATTCACATTCCTTACATTTATTTCTTTTCTTCCACTCAGTAATACACACACACACACACACACACACACACACACACACACATATATATATATTCTCACCGTTCTCTTCCTGCCCTGTTAATCTCTGCTTTGGGAGGTCTTGAAGAAAAGCTAGAATGAGTTAAGAAATAATTCTCCTTACTTTTTAACCAGACTGAAAATATTTTTCATTGTGATAAAATCAATGTTAACATCCTGTGAGCCATTTTGGTCACATTAGACCCAGAAAAAGATTTCATTATTGTCATTACCTTCTTCCTTTTTCTTTTTATGCATGTTTTCTTTCACAGGTAGAGTACACCCTCTAGTGAAAGAAACAGAGAATATTTTGAACTGGGTAGTATTCAAACATTTTAATGGAGAATTGGTTTAGGATTTGGTAAAGAAAACTTTTAATTTGGAAAAACAACAAATTGAAAGAAATTATTCTTCATAGTTTCCCATGTATTCTACATGTTTGGTCTACTAGAATTTTTCCCCCTAGCAGTTCAAGATTCAAATAAAAAAAATTACCTAAAAATTGCAAAGAAGCAAGCTATTTTAAACATAATTGAAACTTAACGTGACTAACATTGTGGCATAAAACATTACAGCCTTAAATTTCATAAGTAAATTGTGCTATTATGAAGCTATCTAAGTGATAAAGTACAGTCTGTAAAATATAATAACATGGAGTGTAATTATTAAGAATTGTAGATGTTAAACTATACACCTAAAATTAATAAAAGAATCAGTATCAGATTAATGCTAATGAAAATGAAACTTTATTATATCAAACACCAATAGTAAAATGCTTAACAATAATAACCAATACCATTAAAATCAGCAATTCATTAAAGGCTATATCCACATAACTTAATTGCATATACTATTATAATTTTATGATCTAAAACTATTCAAAAGCAAGTTAAGAATTATGATTGAATAACAATTGTGGGGTCAGTGAAGGTGGCTTATGTCTTGTCTTTCTGAATCAGATTCGCCTGCCTTTTTTGCTTGTGTGTCTTCTAATCTACATAGGTAGTCCTCATTTTAGGACTGGTGGCTTAGCGACTGTTCAAAGTTACAATAGGCTCCAAAAAAGGAACTTACAACCTGGTTTAATAATTACAATGTCCTTGCTGCCTCCCCCATGATCATGGGATGGCATTTTGCAGCTGTTTGACTGAGATTTATGACATTTTTGCCAGGAAACCACATTTACTTTGGTTTTATGGTAAAACTCACCCTATAGTGTACAATAGTTTCACTTAATGATTGCTATAAAAAAGGCCATAAAATTGAGTCCGTTCACACAATGGCCCCCTTTATACCATAATGACTTACAGTTGTAATTGTGGGGCTCAGTTACTGTTACGGTTGAGTGGTATGGTGGCCTAGAGATGAAGATGCTTGCCTCTCATTCAGAAGGTTAAGAGTTCAATCCTAGGCAGTGATAGATGTTTCTCTATCAGGGCACAAAGAGAAAATATCTGCTGTGAACTCCACATAAGGACTCAGGAAGGGAATCCGGCCAGTAAATGCTCAGGTTCCATTCAGTCACCCTGACCCCTCCCCTAAGCAATGGATCATAGGGTCATAGGGAAAAAATGTATATGTTCCTTCTGGCCCATAAATAAATAAACATAATTTAATAATAATAACAGTAATAATTTAAATACATTTATTTAAATAAATATACATATTCACCTACATGCCATGTTTTTGCAAATCAGTGTTTTCTTTTCTTCTTTTTAATTGAAGAAGTCAACATTCTTAAAGTCAACTGAACAGAAAAGAAACAAAACACTAACAAAATAAAAATAAATATCTATTAGAGCCTCTAAGTTCTGCACCCATTTAATTGTATGGTCTTTTAATTTCTTCTGTTTCAGCGTAACAATTTGCCAAAAGTTTGTAAATATAGCCCAGAAGATGTTCTGAGTTCTGGGTTGTAAGTTTTTCAAATTCATTCAAAGCCCTCCAGTTTCTGCTCTACTTAAAAATACTATATTATTTATCTCAAGATGTTGCCACCAATCAGGTGGACGATGCATTACAGAGTAAAATTAGGGAATATTATGCATCAGTCTTATTAATAATTAATCTCCATTGCACATCTCCATTTTTTCTGGGCTTCTCCCTTTATAAAAACAAACATTCAAGAACGAAGCAGCATTATCCCAAACTTTCACTGCATTGTTTATTATTGCATTATTGCATCCAGACAGTTCCTGATGTGCCACCACAACTGGGACCAGAATTCTATTGCCTGACATAAAACCATGCTGGCTAATTTGACTCCTGAAATGTTATTTTCTTGACATATTTTCTTTGCCAATGGCTGCAAAGCCAGCAAAAGAAGGAGAAAGGATAACTTTGCCAGAGGTTGCCAAAGGATAGTTCATTTTATACTATAAAGTCATTTAGTATTAACTTGCCTCTTTATTCTTTATAAGATAAAAAATAAGAGTCACAATTCATCCTTTTTTCCTTCAAAGTTGCAAACGTGAAAGACCATTCCAAATTATCAAAAGCTTTCTTTGCATCAAGACAGATCAAAGCTGCCTTCCTGTTTTTCTGATTTTTTATTGAATGAATGAATGAATGAATGAATGAATGAATGAATGAATGAATAAACTTTATTACGGTCTTAGACCAGCAATAGACACCACTATTTACATATACATAAAAATATTGTCATTATAATACATTACTAGTAGATAATAATATCCCTATTAAGAAAATACGTGTTCTCAAACAATTAGGGTCACTCCCTAGTTTATATTAGTGGAGATCCAATAAGTATGTGTGTAAATATCATTTTCCAAAGATTGTTCTATCTACAAAAATTGTCATAAACTGACCGCTATAATTCTGTAACCATTTTTTTCCTGGTAGACATTGCAGCAACACTGAATTTTGCTACTACACGGGTAATACCTGGGTTTGAATCCTGGAGGAGAAAGTCTACATAAGAATTGATTTTTTTATTGATAATATTTAAGACATATCTGATGTTTTCTCTGATGTATCTCTTTGGAACAAATCCAGTCCGATCAGGATGTACTCATTTAATTAAATTTTGTCTACCTATACACTAAAATTGGAATGATACAGCAAAGACTGAGTGGTTCCTGCAAAAATAAACTTTTCTAATTTCATTTTGCAATACCTTTCCACACAACAGACACCATTTTGAGCTATAATACTTACCCTCTGCTGCAGCTCTGGCGAGTAAAACATCTGATGCATGGCAAACTGCTCTGCCATGCTCAAATAAAGCACAGGAAAAGGGCATAGGCCAAATTATCACCAGAACTACCGGTTCACTTGAACCAGTACAAACCGTTAGAATCCCACCCCTGGTCATAAGTCACTTTTTTCACTGCCGTTATGACTTCCAATGGTCACTTAATGAACTGTTGTAAGTCAAGGGTTATCTACTGTATTTGGTCAGGTTCTCCCACTACATTCAGAGGAACTAATATCATATCATCCTTTTTAAAACAGAGCCAAACATCCTAACTTGGTTAGTCATTGTGGTTACAATTTTGAAAATATGTCATAGATAGTACATTAAAGTTGTTCCTTTAGAAAAGTTTTTTCTTCCTAAAAATGTTAGAATGCTGGTGACGCTCCAATCATAAAATGGAATAATTTATGATCCCTACAATTCTAAACTTATAGTTAAGTTTTGGTGGCCCAGGTGGACGCCTCTAAGAACATAGAAGAAAAATAAAGTATCATACCTTTCTCTTTTCTAAGATGGCTTCTGAATTCTTTGAAGATCTCAGATGTTTATGATCTTAAAATCTGGATCCTTGTTTTACAGGTGGCCGATTTCTGATTTATTTATTTTTTCTTCATTTCTTCTTCTTTTTCATTAAACAATAGCAGAGAATGATTATAAGTAAAGTTGCTCAGTTCTACTTAGAATGAACCTCTGGTTGATTTTTCATCATGATAAGGAAAGGTAGAGAATTATTTTCCCCCTTTTATTTCCATCTTATTACCTTGAGCTTGTAGAACATGTAAACACTTTCCAAATAGCCACGAATTTATTAGCATAAATTTTAGATAACCCCTCATAGATACTTCCTGTCTCAATCTATGCATATAGAAGTAGAAACTATTAAACTAGAAACTAGATCAAGTAATATGGACTGATGATTTGTATGTTGTCTGATTTACTTGATTTGATACACAAAGAAAAAAACAAAAAGCATTTTCAGCACAGAACAAGTATTGTTCACTAATATTTACCCATAATCAGCTTGCCTTGGGAGAAACAGTGTCACAAACTCCAGAACAATTGCCACTGATACAAAAATAAGTGCACATTCTAACAAACATGGTGAGATATTGAATGAAAGGGGTGAACTTAAATCTATGCAAGCATTGGAAGAACAAGGTATAAAAATGAATTGGTTTTCATATTTGCAAGTACAATTTAGATTTGATAAGGATATTAAAGTAGAAGGTATTTATAACAAGCAGATTGGGCTAGACAAAATATTGATGGGTACTGATGAAAAGGTGATTAAAAACTTTATGGATATTTTTAGAAATTAAAATGGAAGAGGAACAAGTTAAAGAAACAACGATTGCTTGCGGGAAAAATTTTGGATATGGGATTGATCTAGAGAAATGGGAAAAATTATGGTCCCAGAATTATAAAATGACAATGTCAACTGCTTATAAAGAAAATTTGTATAAGATGTTTTACAGGTGGCACTTACCCCACGAGAATTGCAAGAATGTTTAAGAATAAATCGGATAAATGTTGGAAATGTCATCAGATACCTGGATCATATTACCATATGTGGTGGACTTGTTTGGATGCAAAAAGATATTGGACTAAAATCCACATATGGTTGTAAAAATGATACAACAACACATAGACTTGAAACCAGAAATATTTTTATTGGGAATTATACCAGATATCTACAATAAAGAGTTGAAATATTTGATTGTAAATGTTTTAACAGCAGCTAGAATTGTATTTGCCAAAATTGGAAGAATGATAAAATACCTATGCAGGAGGAAGTGATTAGGAAAAGTATGGACTGTGCTGAAATGAATAAATTGACATTTGAAATTAGAGAACAAGAAGATAAACAATTTTACAAGATATGGGATTTGTTTTATCAATGGTTGGATAAAAAGACTTGGTAATGCAATAGACTATATAATTTTGTAATAGAAATATAATAGGCTGATATAAAATATAATGTTGATATATATAACCATTGGATGAAAGTATAACATAAATTTTAGATTAAAAATGTATCTCGTATATATGATGAAATAAATAGTTTAATTGTACACAGGTAATAATTGATAAATACATAATGTTTTATTGATAATATGAGAAATTTTCTTTTTGGTAAATTGTGAGTGATGAATATGAAAGGATGACACAAAGGATTTGTAACCAACTGACACACTGTATGTATATATGGAAGATGGTTTTATGTTTTGTATGTCCTGTTTGTATGTTTGTATCAAAATAAAAAACCTTTTTATAAAAAAAATAAAAAATAAATGCACATTCTTGATCGGGGATCTATGGGTTTTGTTGCTAATGCTGGGTTTTGGCTGAGAAAGAGTAAATTGGAATTGAATTTTTGTTGAGCAGTTTTCAAAATGGCAAATGCATACACCGTGTTCGCTTAATTTGAATTAATGTGGGCGACAAAAGGAGCCAAAAACCTCTCCAAAGAGAGACAGCATATTCCAAACAGATCAGTTTCTAAAAGCAAATATGTTAAGCTACTCACAAAAAATTTGAACACCTTCTGAGATGCCACTCAAATGGCCAAGTATTTAATGCTAGATCCAATCTGAGTTGGTCACCGAGACCAGAGGTTTGTTCTTCCAAGCTTTCAGATTGTGTTAGAGCCCATCCTCAGGGAACCTCTCTATTTCCAATCTGCTCTACGTGTAGTATTTATGTGGTACCTGGTATGTATGGCTTTTAGTTGTTGATGGGGTGTTGATGGCTGGCTGTCAAGTCATTGATTGTTGTTCCCTTGGGCTGCTGCGCCCTCAGTTCCTTATCTGATTTATCAAGATTGTTGGCCAAGCAGGGACAAAAATGGCCAGAGAAATGATGAAAGCCTAGGTAATGGGTCCCTTGTCAGTCAACAGGAATGCTGATTTACCACCAGTTTAATGGTAAAGGTTCCCCTGCACATGTATGCTAGTCGTTTCCAGCTCTAGGGGTGATGCTCATCTCTGTTTCTAAGCCAAAGAGCCAGCACTGTCTGAAGATGTCTCCGTAGTCATGTGGCCAGCATAACTAAACTCCGAAGGCACACAGAACCTTGTTCTCTTCCCACCAAAGTGGTCCCTATTTTTCTACTTGCACTTTTTACTTGCTTTCAAACTGCTAGGTTGGCAGAAGCTGGGACAAGTAATGGGAGCTCATTCCGTTATGTGGTGCTAGGGATTCGAACTGCTGAAATTCCAACCTTTCTGATTGACAAGCTCAGTGTCTTAGCCACTGAGCCACCGCATCCATGTATTTAAAAGCCAAGGAACATTATCCTGGGACATGTTACGCAGTATCTGCCTTCGTTCACAAGTGTTTAATATCCAGTTTACCTTATTAATTATTTCAAAAAAGTCACAAAATGAAAAATACTTGTCTTCTTGTTAACTAAAAGGGAAGAATGGACCGTTTGAAGGTTGTAGCTCTCTCTGGTATCTCTCCTGACTTTAACTGGAAGATTTTAAAATATTCTATTTGCTAATGATTAGAAGCTTGAGAACTTAGATTGATATACCCTCCTCAAAATCTGAAGAAAATGAATTTGTATATGTAAATATGGCAAGGATAGCCTTTGGTTTATCTGCTTTGGCAAATGTGTACATCATGTAAATGCATATGAGTAGGATTCCTGTAAACGAATAAAAATTAGTAGCTCAAGGGAAAACTCTGCTAAGACCTCAGTTGCTATTAACTTGGAGGGGAAGAAAAATTGCCACTGCTTTAATTACCATAGGAATAAGTTGGAGGGGGAAGCAGCATTGTTAACTTTTCAAGTTTTCCTCCTATTCAAGCACACACCCAAAGACATACACAGGCATAGATATAAGAAGAGTATGTATGTATGTATTTTAAATTCACAAGTAAGGCATTCTGAATGCATCTTTAAAAGACACACACACACAAAGCAAATGTCAATGCCTAAATAAGCATTCCCAGGGTCAATTCCCAGACTTGAAATTGATGTTTATCCAAAACCGCGAACCTTTCCTTTCCGTTTTGAGCTTCCTGGGTGAAATTTCCCGCAGTGTTCCTGTCTGTGTCTATTTGGATCACGGTTGTTTACTTGTGAAACTGACTGGGGATATGCTGTGTTAATTGTTTTTTAAAATATTTGTACAAGATGGGGTGCCTTTGAACTCGCCACGTTGCGGTTTGCAGGAACAACCTGTTTTCTGTGAACACCACTTCCTGTGAACGCTACTTCCTTTGAACCTCCCCCCCCCTGCAAAGATGTGAAAAAGACTTTTATCTTCCCCAGTGGTAATAATAGCATGCCTGATTTACGTGAAGATGCAAATTATTTTATGAATTGCTTTGGTGTGTAGAGTGATAAACCTGAGAGGGAACTGTCTGATGAATGTCTTTCCTTTACGGCTGCCATGTTTCTTTCTAACTGTGGCAGCATAATCTTGTCTTATTATAAGGTAATATATTCTAACACGAGACAAAGTATTTTAGCATCAACTCTTCATCACTTGTCTTCCATAAGCTTCCTTAAGGGCAACAAAAATGCCACACTGGGCTACTCCAGCTGCATTATCTTGCTGCAAATGTAAGCTATGTATCTCAGAGCTCAGAGATAACATGAGACTATGAGGATAGTGTTCCCCTATGTTTAATTCTGAGATATCTGTTAATTAGAGAAAATATTGGGGTTGGTTGTGTTTTCTACTCTTCTACCACATTGTTGATCTTTTGGCAAGCTCTAAGGGGAATGAAGTAGCTCTCTCTCCCTCTCTCTCTCTGTGTGCGTGTTTGTGTTTGTGTTTGTATAGTCCTCGACTTACAAACACTTTATTTAGTGTCTGTTCAAAGTTACAATGACACTACTAAAAAAAGTGACTTATGTTCATTTCTCACACTTACAACCATTGCAGCATCTCCATGGTCACATGATCAACTGATGCTTGGCAACTGGCTCATATTTATGATGGTTGCAGTGTCCTAGGATCATGTGATCCTCTTTTGGGACCTTCTAACCAGCAAAGAATGGAATGGAATGGAATGGAACGGAGCGGAGTGGAGCAGAATGGAACGGAATAGAATGGAATGGAATAGGGAAATAGATTAGAATAGAATAGAAAATAGAATAGAATAGAATATTGAATAGAATAGAAAATAGAATAGAATAGAATAGAATGGAATTGAATGGAACGGAATAGGAAATAATAGAATAGAATAGAATAGAATAGAATAGAATAGAATAGAATAGGGAAATAGGTAGTGGAAATTTTGAATAGTTCAGAGAACCGAAAATACTGCCTCTGACTGACCCCACCCCATCTGTTCTCTGCCTCCCGAGTCCCAGTTGATCAGCTGGGTCTTCTTTTGTTGCCCTGCACAGGAGAAGGGAGCTGGAAAGCAGGTTAGTGGGGTGTGGAGGGAATGGGATTTTGCAGTAACCTTTCCTCAGGAGTGGGGAGGGAATGGGGATTTTACAGCATCCTTCCCCTGCCACGCACCAAGCCACACTCACAGAAACAATAGTAAAAAAAAATCTGAATTCCACCACTGATGAAAAGGCATTGAAAGAAAACATAGGATTGTTTGCTTTGAACTATGAAGGTAGAGTCGTGTTTATTTCATTTGCATGATGTAATAAAAGGCATGGGGAAATACAATTGCCTCCAAGTCAAAGAGAAATTTGCAACCATTTCTATCTGGATTACCATTGTTATCTTGTTTGCTCAATTGATGCATAATACATTTATATTGGATTCAAACTGTAGAAGGATGTTTTCCTCTCCTTTGTCTTTGTCAGTCTGCTCTATATGTGTGGACAAGATAATATGGTATTCTAATTAGCTCAAGTAAGCCAGTAATGGAATAACAAATGTGTTTGGGCTGCTGCTCCTCAGGGATGGCAAAACTAATGGAAAGAGGGATCTTTTTAAAAAGGATTTCTTTTCCATCAATAGTTCAGTGGGAGAACTAAAAGCGATCCAAAGAAGCATCCCTTCTGGAATGCAGATTCAAAATGATTTTTTTTGTTGCTTGCATGGAGTGTTGCAATAGAAAGCACAAAACGTGCAATAGAAGGTAGGGCAACTTTTCACAACCCTTTCTTTCTTACTCTAAAATCTTATTTTGGAAAAAGGAAGGACATATATGTGAAATACAAATTGCTTTCTGTAGTTTGTAAGACACCAGCGTACTGTATATGTCTGTCTATTTATTCCCGATCTTCAAATACATGCAGGATTAAGAGAATGTAGAAAATGCTTTTATTTATTTATTCGACTTGTATGCCACCCCCTCTCTGAAAGGACTTGGGGCGGCTCACAGCTAAAAATACAGCAATAAATAAGTTACCTAAAAACATATTAAACAATTACAAGCCAAATTAGAATTAAAACCCCAAAGTTAAAACAATCAAACCCCCAGAGGGTCAGCACAGCCGGACTGTAAAATAGCCAGGTCTTTAAATCGTGGCGGAAGGTCGAGATCGGAGCCAGATTTTCCCTCTACTCTCCTGCCCTTCCTCTCCTCTCCTGCCCTTCCTCTCCTCTCCTCTCCTGCCCTTCCCTTCCCTCCTCTCTCTTTCCATTTTTGATGTCAATAAATGATGGACACTTGATGTTCAGAAACCTTTGCAGATGATTCAACTTGCTAATTTCAGACCAACTTTCCTAATCTGGTAGTAGCAATGAAGATGGGGCAATATCTTACAGAGCATCAAGGCAGCATGTATGTTGGTTTAAAATGCTAGCTGGAATACTGGGAATTGTAATTGTAACATATCTGGAGAACGGCAGCTTGGGGAAAACAGTTGGACTTCAAGCTTCTTTCTGACATTTCAGAGAATTTTCATAATTCTACAAAGCCTGATTTTGAAGCACATTAATGAGAGTGTTTGTAAAATCAGTTCACATAATAATATTGTCAACAGCAACAAATATTCAGGAAATTAACATTTTGACCCTCTTTCAAGCGATTGATCTGTATTTCCGTTGTTCAATTAAGGTTAAACAACAGAACACCATTTTGATATATTATCGAGTCTATGGATTCAGCAGATCTATGTACATTAATTCTATAGATTTAATTCAACTCCATTCTCTCTGTAGTGGAATAGCCCACGCCTGGCATGTTGGCATGGCGTAGCAAAGACATGAAGAGAAAATACACAGCTTTACTGAGATAAACACTTACGCACCCATGCACACACACACACACAGAACAGAAGTAGAGCACACATGCTGTGAATGCATCAGTTGTCAGCAAATAAACCTTACAGCGTTGGGGGCATTCTAGTTACTTAGAGCACTTATTTTTAATGCTTGCCTGGGGACTGACAATCTTTTCTAAGCCAAGAGTTTTCCTTAAGGAACACTTTGGCATTCAGTGAGGATTTAAATGCTCAAATCATTAGCCCTTAGAAGTTAGCAGGTTTTTATAATGGAAGATGTTGAGTAACGGCATCATTAAGGAGGCCCATGTCTTTTAATTTGTTCTCTGGCAGGTAGAGGAAAAAAAAGCATCTTCATTGTTTGGCAGAGCTTCTGCATCGTTCTTTTAGTTGATTTCCTGAGACAGCTTTCATAGGCTATCCATTGTACTCCTGGGTGCTTACAGAAGAAAATGTATCACATCTTTAAAAGGTAGGCTTAAACCATCTCTAGCATATTGCATACATTTATATCTCTCTCCTTTTTGTTATGCACCGAGCAAATGAAATGTCAATGAAATGAGTCTTACTCCCAACATCCCCATACAACCCATTTACATCCCATGGTTTTCATGCCAGCTGAGAAATTCTGGGAGTTGAAATCCACACATCTTCAAGTTGCAGTATTGATTTATACCCCATCTTTATTATTTGCATAAATAATTCAAGGTAGAAAACATATCTAATGCTCCCTCTTTCTATTTTGCCCCTTAACAAGCAGCCGCATGAGATGGATTGGGCAGAGAGAGTGGCTGGCTCAAATTATCAGCTTTGATGCTAGTTGTAGAACTCACAATCCCCTGGTGATTGGCAAAGTCACTCACCTGGTTTTGATGCCTAAAGCGGGACTAGAACTCAGCCTCCTCGTGATTGGCCCAAAATCACCCAGCAGGTTTGATGCCTAAGGCAGAACTAGAACTCACAGTCTCCTTATGATTGGTCCAAAGTCACCCAGCAGGTTTTGACACCTAAGGCGGGACTAGAACTCACAGTCTCCTCATGATTGGTTCAAGGCATCCAGCTATTTTTCATGCTTAAAGGGGGATTAGAACTCATGGTCTCCAATTTATAGGCTGATACCTTAATCAATGGACCAAACTGGCTCTACTATGCATAGTACATTATAAAAACTCAGTTTTTCCTAGAAAGTCTTCACAACATGTAATTTTAAAAGGGGTTGAGTTGAGTTCACCTACTACGTAAAATATACATGTGCTTATCTGCTATGTTCACATAACCTATGAAACCCAAGCAAACCATAATATGATGACCTTGTTCATAAATATGCTGTGATAGAATTTCTAAGAATTAGCTGAATCACCCACTACATCTGACCCAATTTAATTTTATGAACCCAGCCAGAGAAAGTTTGGAAATTCACCCAATAATCTGATCAAACAGAAAGTCACCGTAGGGCAAAGCTGTCTTCCTGCATTAATAAATGCAATGATAGGCATTGAGAGAAATTTGTTCATGCTTAATAAAATTAAGGAGAAGCAGGCAGCCCATCCTTCTGCAAAATAAAGTGAAAAAGATGGAAAAGGCAATGTTGAAAAAGTCATTATTCCGGTATGGGTCTCCTCAAAACATCCCCCAAGTTAGTTGAACTGTGCAACTTTAATCAATAGTATCTATTTATGAGACATGCACCCTCACTCTTGCTATACATCATTCCTGTGACGATCCAACAGAATCCTCATGATTCACAATTTGCACTGACAAATGCTAATTTAAAAAAGAGTAAGTATAGGATGGTCTCTCATTTAAGAATGCTGAAGAGAAATGTTTTTCTCTGGATTTTCCTTCCCATCACAATATTTTAATGCACACCAAATATTTTAGTACATATGAACAGATACCTAGAAAGCATTATATAGCATATTTTTCTTCCCTTCCGCACACACACACGACACCATTTTTTTTACAGTCACAGTTTGACAGGGTATAAAACCAAAATGCAATTACAATGCAAATGTCCTCGTGCTTAAAATTAGCTTTGCATTTAAGGGACTCATTTATGATTAACAATCAGTTATATTTCATTTGTAATATGTAACATGCTGTCCTATTGTCCCCCCATTCATCCACCCCACAATTGTTAAAGATAGTTTACTGTAATTGCCAAAATGACTTATTCCCCTGATGATGAGCTCAGAAATAATTAAACCTCCAGCTTTATGGCTTGCTGGTCTGGCCTGAAGACATCACCGCATATATTCCAAACCCTCCCATTCATCAGGAATTCTAATACTGCAGTGGAAGCTGGCAGCCGACAACAATTTTGCAGCATTATGGGAGCATCATTGTCATCGCGCCATCATCCTTATTCCATATTCAAGTCTCCGTTTTAAGGCGTTCTGCATACCTGATTGCTTAAGTCGCAATTTTTATTTCTTAAGCATTTACTGAAAACACTTGTAGGGCATAGATAAGTGGGGACATGCTGTGCTTGAATCATGGCGCTGGGGAGAAAAAATAATTTCTTCAGTTCTTCATTCTGCAGTATGTGACTTTGCTTACCTATAACTGTTTAGAGAATGATAGAATGATAGCAGTCTTCCAATATTTGAGGGGCTGCCATAGAGAGGAGGGGTCAAGCTATTTTCTAAAGCTTGTAGGCCAGACAAGGAATAATGGATGGAAACTGAACAAGGAAAGATTTAACCTGGAAACAAGGAGAAATTTCGGATAATGAGAACAATCAACCAATGGAACAGAAGTTGCCCTCAGAAGTTGTGGGAGCGTCATCACTTGAGGCTTTCAAGAAGAGATTGGTCAGAAATGGTGTAGGGTCTCCGCTGGGGGGTTGGACTAGGTGACCTACAAGGTCCCTTCCAACTCTGATTATCTGTTATCTGAGAAGTGGGACACAGCTTAAATACTCTAGCAGTGACCCCCAAGTCCATCATTCCTACCTCAGATATTTATATTAAAGTTTGGGGGGATTGATATACGAGCTGGAAAATCACAGAAGCTGCCGTCTTGTCCTGCTGACACCAAGAACAGCTTCCTAACTGGGTTATTACCACATTAAATCCATCACACTAATCTCAGACTTGTCAGTTCAGTTCAAGTTGAGAACAGCTGGGTCAGCATAGCTGCTCAAGGCTGGATTTACTGTCCCCGGTGTCTGGATACTCCTTCTGGTTGGAAAAGACCATGAGAAGCCTATTTTCTCTTTCATATCATTCAAAATAGCTTCTTCCTGAAGTGGCTACTTTAAGGATTGACGGTGCTTGAGTTTTATCATTCTTTTCTCAGGGAGATCAAATTGCTTGTTTTGGGGGATGTGGGAATGAGTCATGGCTACTTAACTTCCAAGAAATGTATGTCATTGGAACATGTAAGGGAAATAATTCTCTCTTAGTAAATTCAGCTGATGTGCAAAGATAAGTCACACTAATAGCCCTATTCATTTTCATTTTTAAGAAGATTAGGTGAGCCTAATATCTCCTAATATCAGATATAGGAGATATTATCTGATATATCTCCTATATAGAGAGTGGAGATTTCTATATAGAGATCTGGAGACCTCATTTTTTAGGGATGGATCTGGGAAACATCAAGCTAGCTGGTTGGAATATAATATCCTTTTTTTTTGTTTTGAAATATTTTTATTGTTTATATCATACATTTCCTTTCTATGTTGAGCAGTGTGCTCTCTAGGTGTCCAAGGTGTTAACATACAAACATCATCATCATTATCGTCATTATGATCATATTTCTATATCTATATCTATACCTACCTACCTACACACACACTTACACACACACACATATATATAAACAAATATGCAGTAATATATAAACAAATATAACATCAATCATAATTATAACATATATTATCTTCCATTATAGTATCGATTATATAACCATCAGAAATATTTACTCATCTGTTTTTCTTTCTCCTATAAACCATATTTCACTTAATTCCACTCCTCTAACCTCAATATCTGGTCATTTAACCATTTATAGAATAGTTCCCATGTAGTAATAATAATAATAATAATAATAATAATAATAATAATAATAATAATAATAATTTATTAGACTTGTATGCATCTCTCCCTAAGGACTCAGGGGCTCACAGTATAAAACCCAATACAATAATTTACTTAAAAACCAATTAAACATTACAAGCCTAATAACAATAAATAATTAAAATTCATTAAAATTACTCTAAAACAACACCTCCTCTTGGTTCAGTCCAGACCAGCCTGTTGAAAGAGCCAGGTCTTCAGGTCATGTGGAAGGTGCAGAGATCAGGAGCCAAACGAAGGTCCAAAGGGCTGATTCCACAGGGTGGGTGCTCCCACAGAGAAGGCCCTACCCCTGGGCACTGCCAGCCAACAATGTCTGGCCGACGGTACCCCAAGGAGGCCTTGTTTATGGGAGCGTCCGAATCTTCTTTTCCTTTAATTTTAGGGTTAACCTATCCATCTCTGCCCATTGAGCATTTAATCTGCCTCTTAGGTGGCTAAAGTTCCTCTCCTGATTGAAAACAAAACAAGCAGAACTTCCGTCTAGCCCTGGAGAGCACTGAATTCAGAAAAGTGGAAGCTTGTAAATCACCAAGGAAGCGCCAATATTTAAGGATGAAAACGGAAGACATCTTGTCAACCAGATCCCGCTATATATAAAAGCAACGAGGCCTTCTTTAAGACTGTGTTCACTCAACATAGCTACCACATTAGCTACGTCTCTGGGGTAAAAATATATCCCTGTGAATCAGTAGTGCACCATCATCAATACTATCAGTACCACAGTTAAACAAGGAGAGACATCTTCTGACCTGTTGCAAGCAGACTCTGCCTTGATTGGTATAAGAGGGGCAGAGAGAAACTCTTGCCAGTTTTTCAACATTCAAAAGTCTGTAGGGATTCTCAGTCATCCAGGTCATGCTTGTCCCAAAGGTGCTTTTTTCAGGAGGCAACTAGACTTCCTTGTTTTTCTTTGAAGACATTTCCTTCCTTGTCCAAGAAGGCTCAGAGCTGAAGAAGCTGAAGAAACTTCTTGGATGAGAAGCGAAACGTCTTCAAAGAAAAACCAGAAAATCCAGTTGCCTCTTGAAAAAGCACCTGACCTTTTGGGATAATATACGATACGTTCTCCTTAACACAGGCATGCCAGTTCTTTTGTCTCTAATGGAGAAGCCCTCTTTGATACAAAAACATTACTTGATTTAAACCGTAAGCAGATAAGAAGACAATTCCAACAGATTGATGCACTCAGTAATAAGCAACAGCACTTGCTCCAGAATGAAAACAAAGCTGACTTGTTACATTTCCTGATTCCTCATTTCATGAAAAAGCACTGAGCTCCTGAGCACTCCTGTAGTCTGCAATTTTTCTCTGGAAATCCATTCCTACTCCCAAAAGAACCTTCTTGGATGAAAAACAAAACATCTTCAAAAAGAAAAACAAGAATGTTTTCAACTTTCAGTTATTATGCCTGACAAAACTTGGTGGTGCAGGCTGTTAAACACCTAACACTTAGCTCCAGCTAAGCTCCAGCTGCCTGCAATTAGTGCAGGCACCCCCCCACCCCACAAATAATATTTGCTGGGGAGATACTTTCTTCTCTCTGATTTCAACCTTTGTTTTTGAAATGTTTGGTTTACTTTACATGTTGGGGTGGGAAAAGGTTTTTGCCATTTTAATTACCAATAATGGCAGGGTATGATATAACTGGTTGCATTTCATGATGTTGTGGTATGATAATGTTCCTTCTGATCATGGGTGTGTACTGCTAAATGACATCCCATTGTTGAAGAACTGGAAGAAACATTTGAGAGAGAGAATAGAGAACTGAAGGAATGGGAGTGAGGAACAAAATGAATACAGTGCGGAGCAACTGAGGTCATTTCTTACCTCAAATATTCTTTTTGGTCTACAAAGTCCAAATGTAAAAATTGTAGGGTTGGAAGGGACCTTGGAGGTCTTCTAATCCAACCCCTTGCCCAAGGCAGGAATCTTCTCTCTATCCTGGACAAAGGTTGTCCAACCTTTTCTTGAAAACCTCCAGCGATGGAGAGCCCACAACTTCTGAAGGCAAGCCATGCCACTGATTAATTGTTTTCCATGTCAGGAAATTCCTCCTTAGTTCCAGATTGGATCTCCCTCTGACATTGTCTGACAAGATTCCATCCATTACTTTTTGTCCTGCCCTCGGGTGCTTAGGAAAATAAATTGATGCCTTCTTTCCTGTGACAGACTTTCAAGTATTGGAAGACATCTATCATGTCACCCTTTTCTTCATTCAGCTAAACATATCTAATTCCCTTAGCCGTTCATCAACTGATTTTGCCTCCAGACCCCTTACCATCTTACTCTTCCAAATACTACTAATTAGGACTGCAGAAAAAACAATTACTACTAACCTGCCTTCAATCAAGGACTTGTATACTGCACCAGTCAAAAAGAGGGCGGTGAAAATATCTGCAGACCCCTCACATCCCGGACACAAACTGTTTCAACTCCTACCCTAAAACCGATGCTATAGAGCACTGCACACCAGAACAACTAGACACAAGGAAAGTTTTTCCTGAATGCCATCACTCTGCTAAACAAATAATTCCCGCAACACTGTCCAACTATTGACAATGTCTGCACTACTATTACTATTAAACTTCATCACTCCCTTATTACCCATCCCTCCCACTTGTGACTGGATGACTGCAACTTTGTCGCTTGTATCATTACAATTTATATTGACTGTTTCCTAGTATGATTTAATTGCTTATTGTACCCTATGACTATTATAAAGTGTTGTACCTTATGATTCTTGACCCTTGATCTAATGTATCTTTTCTTTTATGTACACAGAGAGCATTTGCACCAAGACAAATTCCCTGTGTGTCCAATCACACTTGGCCAATAAAGAATTCTATTCTATTCTATTCTATTCTATTCTATTCTATTCTATTCTATTCTATTCTACTTTTGTTTTATATACAAGCATGCTCTCATTCTGTGTAACACTGAGTTATATTTTGATGAGAACCCTTCTGTACGGTTGTTTAAGTTATCTGGAACTGGCATTCACTTGATGGATGTTGGAGTTCTAACCTGAAATCTTATGAGATATTAGGATTTTATTGCTTTGATACTGCAGTAAACAGGAACATATTCTGACTAAATTCAGTTTGCTAGCTAGGCTGCCATTGAGATTCTCAATTTCATATGGTTCTAAAGTGATCCTTGTGTCATTCTAAGATGATATTGTAGTTTAATCCTGATGATGGATTTCACAGAATTAGCTGCTTTTATGGCTTGTTTATCTTTACTGTGGTTCCTTTTCATTAATTTAGTTATGTCTTCAGCTATTGAGTTTATATATGGCTAATTGGCTCTTTCTGTACTGGTCTGTAGTAATTAAAAGTAGTTTAATAGAGGTGTTTTTTAGTCAGATCTAACCAGGATAGCATTTAAGTGCTT